>JAAAKL020017064.1:0-10766 GCA_010016065.2 Carybdea cf. marsupialis auct. non (Linnaeus, 1758) | reverse complement strand
ATCACTATTATTTTTTGAAGGAAAAAGTATATGTATACTCATATGTACGAAATAAATAGCTAGTATTTATTATTAATGTTAAGTGAATCAGAGTTATATATGAGAATATCACGTTAAAAGCTCTGGAATATGGGGCTATCGGTTTACGGATCTTGTCAAAGTTTTGATTGCATGCAGAGCTCCCTTCAACGATTACTGCCCTGTAAACTCCGATACTGTCTTCTTTACGAATGAAATTTGCTTATGAATATCATGAACTGCTTCTCTATTGTAACTACTTTTCTCGGTTAGATCTAGGTACACAAACCAGGGGGGAGGGTTTGGTAAAGTATCTTCAACTCATGATGAACAATCTCCATTCATTGCCCAGCATACAAAACGTGCTGTTGCTTTGTAAACTTTAACAGTAGTGAATAGGGTAACAAAATCGTGCAAGGATGTTGCTTTGAAATTGGTTGATTGACCCTAAAGTGATACATATGGTAAAGCGACTGACTCATTTTGCATTTTTCTGTTATCAGTTGGTACGTGCATTATGACAGACGTTGAATCTCACAAGAAAGTATCAGATGAAAGAGTAGAAAAACTCATTAAACTTCAGCTGCTACGATTTGCAAGGAAAAGAAGGCTGCTTTGTAAAAATGGTTACTATGTCGAGGTGCGTGCGGATGGGTCCGTGCGTGGAACTACAAATGGAAATAGCCCTTGGTGTGCACTGCAGATCCTATCAATTGGATCCGACATGCTGGCGATTTGGGGTACCATAGCTGGTCGTTACGTGGCCGTTGCGCCCGATGGTACTGTTCACACTACAGACACGGAGGGACGTCATTGCGTTTTGATTGAATCAGTCAGCCCCGAGTTTTATAACATATACGAAAGTTATCATTCGGTTTATAACGGTGAACCGCGTTGCTTGGTGATGAAATCTGATGGGACACTGGCGATGGGTAGCGCCACGGAATTGCCTGGTCGAGATGGTCAGTTCATTTGGGAAATAAGTAGCTGAATTTAAGACGTTACGCGGAAAAATCGGAAATACGGAGTTGATATTGGAAATTCTACCTTACAACAGATTTTATACTGCACATAGATACCCGGGAGCCTTGGAGGCGTACGAAATTGTGCATCAACATCATCATCTCGGCTGATTCAGCATGCATATTGATGGATGGAAGTCGACAACTACTTTATGACCGGTCGACATGTTTAGATGTAGTTTATTGTGCACCAGAAGGGATGTTTTTGGCTGCTATTGTTATTGTGTCGATTTTTTTAAATGTAAAATTAAGTACTATTATGGGATGAAGTCGATCTCTGTACGTATACTGAAAATTGACGGCACGCACTTTTCTGAGTTAATTCGCATGGTATGACCAGACATATTCGTAGTTAATACAGGACTTTCAATAAACGTGAAATAGCGGATGAGAGACAAAAGATTGTCAGTTGGTCATGGTTCATAGATTTCTCCATATCGTTCTGAGTACTGATATTTGTTTTCATAGTATAATCCGGCTTACGTTCTTTCTTAAACATTAAATCGCCCCCGTTATGTCCTCTTGCCCAAATACAAATCCGTTTTTTTTATATTTTGAGTTTACTTAGAGCACAATGGGTCTTTCAGCATTTAACAGAGCGTGATATCATGACAGCCGTCAAAAATAGGATATACCTTGTCGCTTTTTGTTTGAAAGCTTTGTCTCTCAGCCAGACTTCAGATTATTTCATTTTGTTATTATGGATGAACTTTATAGATGCTTTTGTGGACGAGGAACAATTATTCCCCCGAAATTAATCAACCTTCTTCACTGATGCACGTCTCGCATGATGCCTAACACAGCACGCATTGAATAACGCAGGCCGCCAATTTAAGGTGAGCAAATAATGTCAAAAGATCAGTGCCCGTCTAGCCTCTTATTAGTAACTGCAAAGATAAATATATGAGATTTTCGTTATATGATTTCGGCTTCCACGGGTCCTTGCGGCTTGTTGTAGCTGTTGTTACTGACATGAAATCGCATGTATATGGCTCGAAGCAAATTCATGCATGACGTCGTTTAACTGATGCATGCCAAAGCTTAATTATGCCTAGGCTTGTAAGATATGTGAACGGAGATATTATTGGTTTGGTGCATATTTTTAATCAAGTATGTAGAGTATCTTTGTACATATGTCAATATACTATGCGCTGGACAAGAAATGGTTGTGTTTGGATGAGCCTATCCATTGCCTGTCGTCTATACCTGACTTCCTCACACTCTGTCTTGCATGGTTCCCGCCGCGTTGCGATAACATTGTTGTGATGTTTCCTAACACTTCATGGCCATGATAAACCGCACAGCATCAGCAAAACCTTCGCTAGACAGCGTAAAGACCCCAAGGGTTTCTTCCTCCGTTAACTGACCCCTGTCTGAATTCAATTGCCTGGCAGTTTCCTCCGGGCGGCTTTCTAAAAAGAGCTTCTCTGCTAACAGTATATGTTTGTTTGGCACCATTACTATCATCGCTAACTTCCCTTTTAGAGCTTATCGTGAACACTTGAGGGAAAACCCTACCTGTGCATGAACGTTTGGCAGTTCGTTTAGTTTTCAAATTATGATTTAGGGTTTCAAACACGTTCTAGTGACCTTTCGGGGTTCCTCTTCTTTGGTGGCCTTGCGTTGAGTAGCACCTGTTTTTATGTCCCTATGCGGATGTATTGCGAAAAAGCTTACCGGAGTTGGTTGATTTCCGCATTTAGGCCTTCCACAATCATCAACGAGAGAGATACCATGCAAGTGGAAATACGTGATCGAATGAATTCGAACAATGTTGGATTTATATTTTACATTGAGAGGAACAAATTAACACGACCTGACCTCATACATGTCTTCGTGATAACGTAGCTCGCATTGCTGGGTTGGTAGAGAACACACTACGAAGGCGTTGGTCACGGGTTCGAGTCCCAGTCGTAACATAGTTCTCTGTTATCTTTTCAAATCTGATATGATTATGTCTTATTCAGTATGATAAACAAACCACTGCAGCAAGTTGTCTCTAAACAATCGTACATTATGTGGATGGTTAATGGAAAAGTTTACATATTCTGTGGAAGAAACGTAGTTAATTATAAAATACCGAATCAAGAGCTGGAAGTGTTGTCACCGTGTAAATCATAACACTTTAAATGCACTTTTAATCTACTTGAGTTGATTCTGTAACTGAGCGTTCAGACGTAGACACTTCTTTCTTAAAGAAACGTGAAAAAAATGAAACTGATACTGTTCGCTGCATCCCGTTCATCGTTCCTCACTTCAAAGGAGTAAATATTTCCTGTTACGTTGTAAACATCTTAAATGTCTTACCATTATGATGGAAGTATCAAAGGAGACCAACTGGTGAGACCAAAGATTAAAAATGCTCCCAGTCGACATTTCCAAAATTCTGTAAAGAACGCAGACGCTTTTGTGATAGCAACAGAAACTCCTTGTCAAATTTAGACAATACGTCTACCAAAAAGTAATAATATTTTGTCCAAGATTAAAAACAACGGTTCAGTTTCCACAATTTGTACATTGTTTTATTGATGAGACTAAGGAATTGAAACAACGCGAAGGAATATCCCTGGAAACTTTTTGCGTGAGGTAACTTGTGAAGTAATATCTCTCATGATACGTCCAAGACTGAAACACTGTAACAAAGTTGTTTCTGCGACGCATTGTAGTCATTTTACGTTTGCAGACAAATGTGTTTCAGCTTCTCACTGTCCCCATTGCAATGGATAATTTTGGATAAAAGAGGAACTAAAGGAATTTACTTCGAAAGGTTATGATCAGTGGCGGCTGGTGACCTTGAAGTTCTGTAGGGCAGAAATCTATTCGTAAAAAAACACTAGTCTAAAGGCAACTCTAATTAATTATAAAGATAACAATAGAACCAAATGCAGCACCGCAAAGGCGGTGGAACCGGGTGGGGGACAGAGGTGACAATAGCCACCAATAATTTGAACTGCAACTATTTTTTAAAGGGTTAACGTTGTTAGTGAGGAAAAGAATAACATTTGAATTAGCGTAATGGTGCACCCCTCATATCACCTGTCAAATTCAAGTTATGATTATATCTTACATATTATGTATGAATCCTATTAAGAATTTCCTTTGGATATCTATGACGTAGTCGTTATTTATAGAGAATTGACGGAGGCCGTGGAGCTTAGTGGCAAAGAGTCCTTAACCTGTGGTCGAATATTGTTGCTTAGCCTGCATTTCGATGATGCACTCACTTTGTTTGTGAGCTTCAGCCCCTTCCCCCCTCCCCACACGGTTGGACCCGCACCGCTACTTGTAATTTAGGTTCTATTGACGATTTTGATATCAATATTACGCTGAAAAGCCCATTTTCTTCGATCTGGCGTATTAAGAAAATACAAAATTTCTCCTCTAGCCCTACCACGGAACCCCCTTACTGTATATGCTGTCTTCTTTGAGTCCACAATATTAATAACCTTTCGCCGTGCCTGTAAAGAGTTGACTACTGAAAAATATTCAAATACATTTTCTATCATCTTTTTTGCCTTAGCATCTCCAACCGCAAAATATTTCTAGGTCATCACCACTTGGAAATTTTTATATTGAAAAAAAACAGAAAGCTCGTGAAAGGTCCGAGCAAGCTGTAATCCAATTAAACCTTTTGTACCATAGGAACTGAAAGCTCTGGTCCGCATGGGAACCATCTGATAAATTACGTATATTTGTATATGAGAGTTTAACGGCGAGTCTTTTGTTCGAAACTTAAAGAAAGAAATGACTTGTCTCTAATAGAAGCTACTGTATTCAATGCTAACACGTGTAAGTCAAAACATGAACGAGTACGTAATCTAAAGATTCGTGTCCTTCGAGAAAGTTTACTACTGCCAGTAGAAGTAAGAGCAGTTAGAACTGACGAAAACTAAACTTTGAAACAAAACTACCATTGAACTAACACGGAAAGCAACTATCTTATTAAGTCTTCAATGAATCATACCTGATTATCAGCATGTTTCAGCTCGATCTCCTGAGACTTCCAGCAGCCAGCCGTCAGTAATCTGTTTATGTTTTTAGGCTTATTTGATAATCACAACGAGGTGATCTTATTTCAAAAAGAGATTGCAGAACTCATGGGCTCCTCAGATCGGGACCACCTTGGCTTTGAGCCAATCGCATGCTCTAATTCTCCAGAATGAGACGTTCCTTTTTACAAAGCTTTAATAGAGCAGGGAGGGCTCAGCCCAGGCTCAGCCCAAAAAGTATGACATCGAGGCTAACATACAAAGTGATAAAGCGTGTGTAAGTGCCATGCAAGCAGTAGGAATCTTTGAGAGCACGTACTTATAGTGGAGGGTATAGAGTTCGATTATGTGGATTCTGATAGAACAAGTGTTGAGAGTTACAGACAGAAACTGGTGCTGAAGCGACAGAGAGCTAAAAGGATGGCAGATAAAGTGTTGATTGAGATTGTGGTGGGTATATTAAGGCAACCCTATTCTTGAAAAGATTAAGGGGGGCTGAGCCCTCCCGGCCCCTTTGGACGAGTCACCACTAGTTATGATCTTATCCAAATTTTGAAGACAATGTTCGTAATATCAGACACACCATTGGACTTACCCAATCTCACCTTGGGCTTAGTCAGACGATGCCGGATAGATTTGTTAACACTTTCCTTTGTTTTTAATGTATAACCCATAGAATACTTATGTGTGACGCATCAACGTGATGGAAATCATGCATTCGTGTTGATGTAGACAGGCAGTCGAATTGTGAGAACCGTATCGTGAACATGGAGATACACCCGCTCTGTCTGAAACATTTAGATCAAAACCCTTTTATTTGAACCCAATTCACAATTTCATGATCTGAACAAATCAATCAGGTCTTTCTTGTGTAATAACTTTTGCAGATTGAAACGGTTATTAACCGTATTTTAGTGCTAGTAACACACTGTTTCACTGCTACGTCTTTTCTTCAACAAAATTTACCATCCTCGCCCATCGTTTAAATTCATCAAGAAAGGGTCTCTCTTCACTCTAGACAATTTAGTAATAACAGCACCTAATAACGAATCCTTGTAAATGTTGCACCTCAAAAGGACGTACCAAACAATAAAGGAGGTACCTAAAAAAATAGAGCATTAAAGTGTGACGTCATAATTTATGCAAATCGTTTATTCAAGACATAAATTTGCACTAACTGTTTTCTTCTTGTTAATGAAAGCAAGCAATCAAATCAAGAGAACGATATGCTCAAATGGAGAGTTATTGCCCACTGAGGTTGGAAACATTCCTAACAAAGTCTTGCTTTTTGGGATCGACTTCATGATCTTATGAACTAAGCAAAATAAACAGTGTTTCTTTGACACCTTTTCCAAATTTCAACAGTCTTTGCTTGTAGCTGGAATGAGTCTTCAACGCGATATTTCGTGTACAAGCGTTTTATGATCATGTTAATGAGCTTTAGAAAACAATATGCCTGGAAAGCAGCTTTTGGACACCATCAATTTAATACTCGATAGATTTTCATTATCTAGATGTTTCTTTTGTTATCGCCGAGATTATGCAGGTACCATGTATCTATAAGAGCAAACTCTCATCGTACTTCCTGATAAGTAGAAAAGGTTTCTTGACTAACCCCAGAACCTATCGGGTACCGTTAAACTGAATTTTACCTGCGTCGAAAATATATTTATCTACTGTAAGTTATCAGCAACTATCGATTCTTGTGCCTGAAATGTTCATATAGGTGTTGTGGAAACCCTGATTCCATTGATTTGCATAACGAACAATGTAGAGCGGCCCATGGCATAGAGCAGCCGATACGTAATCCAACGTTTATGCAGAGGCAAGAGTAGAGGTCCTGCTGTAATACACTTGAGTAAGTTCTGAACTTCACTGCACTTCATCATACATAAGTATGAAACTGGGACATGGCTACGATGGTAGAAATGCGGTGTCCACTTCTATGCTCTAAAGACAGCATTCTAGTAAAAAATACTACCAGTAGACCCGGGCTACAGGCTAATATGTCTCTTGCAAACCGCCTTGGATAGGAAGATTCACTTATCAAAATCATATAGTTATTTGAAGAATCAGAAATGGGATTTTTAAAAAATAGCTGCTTGGAAATCTAAACTGTACCATTGGCTTCTTACCTGCTGCAAAGAAGTTCTTGATGCTGTTAAGGTTCCAATAATTTAATCCTACTGAAATGCTATTCTAGAGGGAAGTTGTAGGCTCCTGAGGCTACAACTTGTTAACGTGGAGGTGTTCAGTATAAAGTTCAAACAGGAAAGAGAGGGTAAATTATTTGTCTTGTATCATATTGGCTTATACAAGGGATGCTCGAACTACCAAAAATTCTTAATATATCTTCCAACCTTGAGTGGCATCTTTGATTGTGTTGTGAAAGCTATAGTAAACTGATTTATATAAAGCAAAAGGACGAATTGGTCCCAATGGACCTATTAGGTACGTACATTTGCACGACGAGCACCAGGGTCGTTATTCGATAAAACGAACATTACATCTTGAAACGAATTCAGTGGCTATCTTATATCTTAAAGGCCTCTTTCTTCAAAATTGCGGGGGCTGGGGTGGGGTCGTATTTTGCATTTCACATACATGCGATTATAACTACCGATGATATGACCATATTCCGTATCTTAAAACTGGACATGTATAAATGCACAGCAACATAATATTTTTAAAAAAAGTGAAATTCACGAAAATTTTAGGTTTTCCAGGGGGGCTTTGTAGTAAATATTTCAGGATCATCCTACAGAATTCTCTGGAAGGACTAGATAGTAACAATGACCACAATAGAAATATATTTTCGGACCCATCAAATACGAGTAAATGAATAACAACGTATGGATATGTTAGCAACTAATTCCAGGAGACTTCATATAAAACACCCCAATGTCCTGGAGCATGATTTGTCTTAGGAAAATTCCAAGGACTTCCTTGGAACGAAAATAAAATTCCAGGATTCCACGATTTACAGGGTGAGTGAACACCCTGATAAGCTCTCATGATACGTAGCCTGAGCCACAACGCCGACACCTACTGCAGTATTCTAAAGCCCGATTTGTTTACTTGACCAGTTGGTAGAGCGTCCACCTCAACAACAATGTACAAGGTAGAGCACGACCTCAAAAGTTTCCTCACAACAATACCCGATAACATTAACGTGGTAATAATAGAAACTATCACATAAGCTCCCAACAGAGATAAAACATATTGGCATGATAGCTTTCACCTCCACGTCAGTGGAGGGGACTACAAAGGTGACAGATGATAAAAAATGATCGGTAGCTACGTTTAATCCACAGTGCACATCTGCTAATAAAAGTCTTGAACAGAGCGAAGTTGAAAATAACAAATTGCCAAATTTATTGGTAAAAAGCACTACTTTTGTATATACGGAACTATATAAACACATAAATCTGTAACGGTACGGCTATATACATTTGAATGTACACAGACGTAATTAAATCTCTTAAAAGGAATTCGGCGAATTATAAGTCTGCAGCTTCAGCTAATCGGCTAGTGTTGATTCTTTTCCAAAGCCTCCTGTGAAAGATTAACAGAAAAATCCGCAGTTGCTTAAGACGGTATGAAGTTAATAATGTGAATTGATATCAACAGGTAGCAGTAGTGATTGTGAACCTATTAAATACGTGACAAAATAAGTTATCTACTATCTGTGCAACTTAAGCATGTCGCCATGGGCCTGTATGCAAAATGAAATTGAGATTAAATGTATCCAACTACCTTCTAGCTGCGTTGACGAGTAAAATACATCACAGTTTAACTATCTTTGAAAAACAATGCAATCTAAGCAAATTGCAGTTCGAATAAGAGCAGAAAATCACGTTATTGAATACTAGAATTCTAGATTTCGAAATACTGGCACGTACATTGATATGACTTAGTAACGTAAATTGTCATGAACGAAAGAGAAAAATGCGTAGGTTACCAAAACATTTAGTAAAAACTCTCCATTCTTTTGCTTTCAAATAAACTGCTGGTGAGATACACTGAAAAGGAGCTCTAAACGAGTAAGAGTTTTTGGGCAAGCTTCTATCTAGCATTTCAATGTTTTAGTTTGTTCACAGTACAAAACATGACGATGGCATGAAATAGCGAAACCTCAGAGTAATAAATCGTCAAAATGGAGCAGTTTACTACTCAGTTCTACAGAAACTGCTTCCTCTTAGTAACACAAATCAGGCAATCCAAGTTCTGATTGGTTGTTTTAAAAAAAGCTGGATATGTTACTTATTCCTTCCTTTTCGCGTTCTATTCGGACGATTTTGTACTCTACGGAGTTTCAGACGAAAAACTCCTTTTAATACATTTTTTTGCTGTTCAGTGCTATTTCAAGCAGCTTCTATAACTCGAAACGTTTTGAAACAAGTAAACTAGTTCATTATTACTCTGTTACACGTTTCTAAAGGTTTCATACAGGGAGGGGTTTTTCCACTGTTTTTCTTATGCTGGAAGGCTTATTTTTATAGTTTTTCATACCATAACAGGTACTGTTTCTTGAACCAGCATAAGATAGCGACTCTTAATATCTCTCAAGATTGTGTATTTACAAACAGCACTGACCTTCTTTCCTTCTCAGAACTGTCACTCTCTTCCAGCAACTCCTCAAGTTCTTCTTCCGTTTTCTAAAATAGAAATCACGGAAAATGATCAGCTTTGAGGCTGGAAAGTCATTGGAAAAGTTACAAAAACACTAATTTATTACCGAGAGTATGGCTACCGTATTATATGGGGGGTTAGGGGTGCCGCTTGTTCACGTGCATTTGGTTTGGAAGAAAATATCTGTAGCTAAAACGTAACCGAAACTATAACAGAAGGGTAGGCATGCTACAGTAGGTGCGCGTTGCATTCGGGCCATACCTGCTAGCATAAAAGACAATTAAAATGTAAGACCTTTTTGCTAGCAATTTTTAATAGAATGAGGCAGTAACTTCGAATGGTATGCGTCTAGGATTGAAAGTTGGCTACTCAGATCAAATGCGATAAGCGTTAATTACAAGATTACTCGCACTTCGATTAATTTTCTGATAGTTTAGAAGCAAGAACTCTTCAAAAGCTGTTTATAAACTCTTGGTAGCTTTTGGTGTACTAATACTACAACCTTTTGAAAAGGAGGGAAATTGATGTAACTTTGAAGTCTAATCAATTATGAGTCTGTTTGGAACTTTCTCCTTACAAACAGGTAGTTCACTGCATAGGTTTCGATTTAACCATAAATTTTCTATTTGACAGGCAACATAATATTATCCAGTGAACTAGATTCGAATATCAGTCATAACTTCTACATAGCGGTCCTATAGGAATTTCGACAGTACAGAACCAAATCTTGTCTTGAATACAGATCTCGCAGCACCTACGTCATGAACCGGGATAGCCACGCAAAGTAAGTCATTAAGTCAACTTATAGTTTCAGTTCGTGGCTTTGCACAGTTTTGCAATGAAAAGCAGTAACAGTTATTACACAAAGTAAGCTGATCATGTGACTCCGTTGCTACGTTCCAATATATGCTACGTTGATCGTGTAGCCCCGCACAATTTCCTATCCGTCCCTCGCGTATCCAACCCCTACATCAGTGTAAATCACAGATTAGTCGCAATGCAGACAGTGACTCTGCCATC
Source organism: Carybdea cf. marsupialis auct. non (Linnaeus, 1758) (assembly GCA_010016065.2). Lineage (NCBI taxonomy): Eukaryota > Metazoa > Cnidaria > Cubozoa > Carybdeida > Carybdeidae > Carybdea > Carybdea cf. marsupialis auct. non (Linnaeus, 1758). The sequence continues at coordinate 85 of JAAAKL020017064.1, read as the reverse complement.
TGCAACCATTTATTGTCCAGCTCTACCTGTGCTGACAATTACACTGATTCTCTGTTTAGCATTCTCGCCAGGGCACGTTCCTCAT
>JAAAKL020017063.1:0-10766 GCA_010016065.2 Carybdea cf. marsupialis auct. non (Linnaeus, 1758) | reverse complement strand
CATCATCATCATCATCATCATCATCATCATCATCATCATCACGATCACCATCATCATCATCATCATCGTCATCAATTTTATTGTCATAATGACTATCATTCTCATCTTAGAATTATTTTCGTCGTCGTCTTTGTCGTCGTCTTCGTCGTCATGTTGCCAAGATAGCACAGACAAAGTCTTCCTAAACTGACCTGCACCGATACACGAAGATGCCTAGGTACAAGTATTCTTCTTACGAGGCATGGCATGAAATACAGCAGCTCGAGGCCTGCTCGTTTATTTCGTCTTTTCCAGCTTTCAGTCATGAGATTCCTGATTTCATGCTTCTTACCGACTGATAATTCAACTGATAATTCGAAACTTGTCCCTTCCGTTTCGGAGAGGCAGCAAATACTGTGCAATATTATTGAAGATACTCGCTTCATCACAAATTAAAAAGCAACGTCCCTAAATTGGCTGGTACTGTATGACGGATGACAAGACTTAAATTTGGTATAGAGTAACATTGACTCCTGCGAAAGACATAAGCAGTAGCGACCCCAAAAAATGGATCTAGTTTCTTAAGAACTTAGGAGAAGTTGTAACGCTCATTAATCGGGGGAGGGGCGCTTTGTATTTTCGATGTTCTGAACCAAAAAAGCACCCAAAGTTAGTGCAGTTGTTAGATATTATCAACGTCAAACGTTTCATTAGATGCCAGGAACAATTTCTTGAATTCCTAAAACACCTCAATAATTACTTCAGATTACCGATTCCCGAAGCTATTCTCAAAGCTGCCACAGGATCTGTAACAAGTGAACTTGCTTTGAAAACAAATCAACTATATTTTAAGCGTCGGATAGAGCTTGCTATAGTCTATTTAATGTGAGTCGCCTTACGTCTATACTTGTACTTAAAACTACCCTCAATTTCTCTTCCCAGGGCTTGTTAAGCAGAATTCAGGAGAGATAGTTTTGCAACATCCATCAGGGCAATGTGAAGCTTAAACTGATTCAAGTCATTTGTGTCAGTACTTCATGTAAGCTACATGAAGCCCCACTCATTTGCAGCAGCCAGAGTTTAGGGAGTGTTCCCCCAAAAGATTAAGTTTGACTGGAATGTCACCTGGCGGCAAAAAGAGAAATGACTAACATGGGTCTAACAAGTCAATGCTGGCTTTCTAGTAGGCCTATGATAAAATGAAAATGCTGCCATAATACGTCATAAAATAAATACGTCATAATTTCCTTGATTTGTCATCATGCTTGTGAAATTGATGATGATCGCGTTTTATACAATACTGGGCATTAGACGTCGAAGCTGATTCACATCGCTTGCCACAAATCAACACGTAACTAAATCAATTATTACATCTCGCAAGCGGTAGGAAGATCAAAATATGTTGGAGTAGCCACAGAATCTCCCAACGATTCTATTGAATAGGGATTTTCTCTGAACGAGGGGTTCGTATCAATTACGTTCACATTCAACTTGATATAAAACCCTTTTCCAAACGGAAATTAAACAAGACGGCATCGTAACAATATTCAACCCTATTCTGCTAAATAGAAAAGAATTTTTAATTTAGATAATACAAAACAATGACTGCTATAATAATGATGAATGAGCCACAATCTACACTTCGACTTGCGAAAAGGCAAAACAAACGTTGTCACCTGTATTGCTTGAAATGAAATGATTGTGATGTATTGCTTTGTGATGGTTAAACATTGACCAACTGAAAAAATTCCTAATGCATTTCGAGGGATCAAGAATATCGATGAACCCATAAAATTGGTACTGCTGCTATAATGATATCTGGAGAAGGTGTGAGGTAGAGAGTCAGTGTTTTGCTAATTGGCAAAACATGAATGGAGAATGCTTGCCAGAGGGTGAATACTTGAAACGATGATCCTCTGTAGTTAAGCTTCGCATAAGTGAATGGTTTATTGACCCCCAATCTCTACATTTATATACGGCATATCTCGCTCATACCGTCATTTTCTATGCAGACTTTATAGTATTCGCGGCCTTCAATGGAAGTAGGACCGCAATGTCTCCCCGAGGCAACCTCGAGGACACCAAGATAGTTGACGGTTTTCGCGGAGAAAATTAAACAAATATTACGAAGATGGTAGAGATGTGTCAAAACCGTCTTTCGGGAAGAGTTGACATGCCAATGCCATTTCCAAAAGTATGCCAACCGGGAGAACGAGACACTAGTTATTGTGTATCGTGCTTCGGATACAAAACGTCCCACTCTGTAACATAACAAAGCTCTTGTTTCTCATAACACCTGCAAATGCCCCCTTGTATCAGAAACACGTTTGTCTGAGTAACCGCTCCTTACAAGAGACCATGTCTAATCCTTTATGCGGCAAAGCTTGCATTGAATAGCATTGCACGAGGTAGCTTACTGATAGAGACTTCAGAAAACACCAGTAGTAAAACATTACAACAGTAAAACATAGGTTCAAGAACATCCTGGTTGGCAAAAAACGCGTAATTCAATATGATACAAATGTAATGAAGCAAATGAGCATAAGATCGAGTGAATTAAAAGCTCCTATCACTGAAAAACAAAGCAACTCTTACCCTCGCACCCGTAAACTAAAAGGATCGCATCTCCTACATTCTTTAAGGTGTCACTAGCAAGTGCACCAAAATCCATAGCCTGTCAAGCTCAAGTCTAATGCTTTTGATCCATCGCAATCTATGTTTAACTTACTACCTCCTTATTTGAATGGATTTGCTAGAAGACAAGAAAGTTACCAGCAGCATCGCAATGCTTAAAGCCTGTGTATAACTCACTCAAGTACCATGGCGTGATCATTTTCGGATCACCAGTCCGTTGCTGTCATACATCAGTAGCATGAATCGGATTATTGTTACGTCAATACGTCATTTGTATCCAATTGTGAGCATCAATCCGACGGGAGCGATCAGTATTGACGGGAGAGTTATATTCCAGCACCAGCTAATATTATTATATTACTATATGAAGACTGTGTACTGTCTGGAGGCGCAAGTACACTTAATGGGTGAAATGATATCAAAGTGTACCTCCAGTGGTCAGAAATTTTGTTATTGTACTGACCTGAAAAGTCTCCGTCTATTATTTTTGCCGTTCGTTGAGTGTACTTTACGTAAAACCGTGTAAAAGAGCTCAAAACTGCACTGCTGGCCGCCGACATTTTTGCCTCGTATTGAATTTGCTAGCACCAACAACTGAACTTTGTTCCCTAGAACGTCAATTTTTGACGTAAAAAATTGCCTCGTTCTGGAAAAAGTTACGTAAAGAGTAACGTATATTTAGGGAAAACTGTACGTGAGACCAAAACTAACGTGGCAGTTTGATTCCAAAATCGGCAAAATATCAAACATTTCTGATCACTGGAGGTACACTTTAACATAGTATATATGCCAAAGAATTTTGAGCAACAGTTTTCATTAGCTGAATGTGTTGTGTTCATTTTTTAGAATACCAATTCTTACCTGGGCTCGACAAAGTGGCACGACATACGATGGATACAAGTTGGATATTTCTTTCGGTTCAGTCACAAATAGTCAGTAAATAGTAGCCAAAGAGCATGCGTCCAGTTATTAAAGAATCAATGAACTACCACGTGTTAAGTCTCGAATGATGTTTGAAACTTGATCATTCGATTAAATGTTCATGACTGTGTTTAGTGGGGCTGGTATTAATCATACAGTGACATGAGATAATTCTTCTTCGAAGAAGATGAGACCCTTTTTCAAAGTTTGACTTTCTTTCCTTGTTTTATCATCCTCGGGGAGGAATTTAACAAATCTGCTTCAAGTGTCGAATTTTCCATTTTAATTTAAGGTACCATGACACAACGTGATTTATCAAGGATTTTGCTATCTTAAGTGTCATTACGTCCCAGAAAACTACTTGATCTTCCATAACTGACGCATTGTGGGTCTCGATAAGCGTACATAGCAGAATCCTCTCTAACTGATGAATAGCCGAGTTCCATGATTTTAATAAGAATTCCTTTAGTGTTTTGACAAAGAGAGGCTTCGATGAACGTAATCCTCTTGGGGTTATGTATATATCTATATATTTGTGGTGCGTGTTCCAAATTTACATAATCATCGAAAGGGAGGCCTAGGCTCTATTGTAACTTAAAAAAGTGAATACCCAGTTAAGGCCCAGTTTTCCATTTTAACTTTGTTATCATCAAAGTTGATATTGTTAAATAAGTGCTACTTTCCCATGGGTAGAATGAAAATCTCTTCTGATATGCCCATGACGATTTTACTATTTGTCTAAGCTACGTAAGTATTACCAATGCTTTGACCTTTGAGACGTATCTTTCTGTTATTCTAATTTGTGTTTACATAACACAGCAAAACAACGAGTGATAAACCCTGTACCCATTAAAAGACCTTTTCTATGTGATTTTTTATGGCGCAAAGCTGCACCCGTTATTTCAACCGCAAATACCTTTCAATGATTGAGTTGGGTGATTCCATTTTAAGAGAAATCCAAATGCAATCTTACTGTTTTGGGGCTGGGGGTTTGTTTGTTTCTGGCTAGGGGTTACCCTGGCGCAGTACGGACCAGCCAGATGGAGAAGTACAGTAATTAAATGACCGAAACATTAGTGAAGTTAGGTGTGCCTACTGGTGTTGGCTGTATAAGATCACTGTAGTTTGCATATCTGGGAAATCCGGCTTAATATCTGTTAAGTGATAAACGCCTCGCTTCAGAGATTGCCAAAAAGGTGAAGAGTTGACATCTAAGGAAGGTAACTAAAACACGTTTCGGTCCCAGTGCAAAACTAGCGCCAACTGCCACATATCCTGTACTAATGCGGTGGGAAAGTATGACGTCACGATTTTAAAAATTTTCGAATTAAGAGGGCAAAATTCAATTTCATTTTACCCTATTAGTGAGAATGTTAATGGCCAAAATTGAGAGTGATACCCTTTCCCAACACGGAGATATCAGGTTTCAAAGTTTTGAATCTCTCTAACAAAACCCTGATATTTAATGCTGGTTCCTAACTTAAGAAAACCAAGGAATATAAACAGAGTTTTGACCAGAGATTTTTGAGATTCAAACACCTCTAGTTTAAAGATTATTTACACTACAGGTCTGGTATTTTGGGAAACAGCCTATTCTAAACCTGCCTTTCGATATTTTTAGTCAAATCCTACTATATCTAAAACTTTTGATTTGTGACATCATCACATTCCTTCCGCATAGTAAACACCCAAATTAACATAGGAGTGGTCACACAGCCTAAGATGTGCATAGTTCATATAACGATAGTACATTAGAAGAATAATCATTGCTAGTGATAAGCAATCCCTCACATATTAATAGATTAGGATGGGTTCAAAAACCGATGCATCCTCAAATAGTGCAACGTAAAGCACAGTCCTAATCGTGATGTCTTTCAGGTAATATAACACTTCATGTGAAAAACAGATCTATGTGGTTGAACGATTGACCATTCTTGCTCATTGTCAACTAAGAGAGAAGGTAGAAGCGCTCAGGGTCATACAAGCAATTGCTATCAAAATATTAAAGAAATTTAAATTCCTTCCTTTTCATCGCATATAATTTTTGGTTAAATCTTTATACGCTTTAACTACATGTATGAATAGCAAGAATAGCAAGCCTTAAAATAGCATCAAAAGTAAGCATAAAAAGTAAGAATGAATAGATTGTCATCCGGAAAGGAAAAGTAACCCGTTCCTAGTAGAGGCTTCGGCCTTGATCAGGGTGAATACAATAAAATAAAAAAAACCCACCATCAAGTGTCTTTCTAATGCACCCTTAGCACACTGATACATAAAAATAAGGTAATTAAAAATTATCTATAAGTGGGCTATTAATCATTAAATACTTGAGTAATTCTTTAATGCTACGGCAAAACTTCATCAAGGGGGCTCCCAAATGGCTTCCCTTGGATACGGGCCTGCCGAGGTGAAATACTTTTCAATCGATATAGGTGATATATAAGTCACCATCACGTGCACAAGCGTCTAAGACAATGTGGGAAATATCTTAATAGCACTAAGGAAATTGGCAATTATCAGGCCGGAGGGGGGAGGGGGGATGATGCCATGGTCCTCTTCTGGCACTATAATACACTTCATTGTCTTAGTTTCAAACAGAACCCTGCTTTTGGTTAGCAGGATGTAATGATAGTCTAAAAATAGCCTTAACATACGTCGCCTGCAGTACAGTGACCTCATAATTTAGGGGCCTAAACCATCAAATTCCTCAAAATGTTGTCTCAGGCCTTCTACTCTCTTCGTGACCCCTCCTTCCTTCAAAACGTATTGCGTATACCATTACATATGAAGCAATGGTGTTAACCTTGTAGAGGTTCCCATACATTTATCTACGACATAGCAAAATACTGAATTGAACATTCTAGGAAGTGGTCACAGCGGCAGGTTCAGACGTAACAGAGCGTAACTAGGGAAGTTGCTTCTTGATCCTCCCGATCGGCAGGATATGCTCAAAACCCTGCAATAAGCTAAGGCAGCCTACGGCGAGATGATTTTTTCTTGAGAACTTGACTCATTCCACTCCCCCCCCCCTCCCCCCAAAAAAGAAAGTTAAACTTACCCCCCAAAATAATGATAAAAGCATTGCCCGTGGATGTTCGAAAACAAATTCCGATCAAAGAACATCGCAAAATTAAATTACATAACCACATTAGATGTCCTCTATTTTGGGCAATTTATCTTCTGGACTTAATTAAGTGTTTACTGCTGGATATTCTTAACCAAAGAAGTTACATTTCTACCATTTCCTCATGTGCCTCTGCAGGAAAAATTTCTTGCCTAGCTCCCCACCCTGCGGCTCGTATACCCAGGGGTGGATACAAAGTCTTTTGATCTGCTACCTGTACCTATTTGTGACGATTTGGTATTGTGTAAATACTTACGATAAGATACAAATGGAAACTATCCAAAATCAGGGGAAGAAAACTGTCATTTCAACGCAAACTTATAGTGACATCCATTTCTGATGTATTTGATTTTACTACTGGCACGTTTGCATCAACACCTCTTGCTCACATTTTGACGTCCTCTTTCAATAAAGCTCCTTTAACTATGGAACAAACTGTCGTTTCATCTCATTCAGATGGGTTTTTAATCTGAAAGTGTCCTATCCCGTAAATAACAACCCTATAAAGGGGATCGTCTTTTTACGGATCTGATTCAGTCTAAACAGGGTCATAGTTGCATCTATAGAAAGTAGTACTCTGGAGTGCCTGAATATGTTGCCTGAATTCGACCATATAAAACACAATTAAATAATGAAGCTCAGCCTATACTGCGAAACCATCAGGTGTAAATAACTTTTATAACCCCCTGTGCCATACACTCCGCCTCCAAAAGTACCCGTGCGATTTCCATCCATCATTAATATGCCGCTTGATAATTAGGCATTGGAATTCCTATTAAAGATCGGCCGATCCTTGACAAGTTTTCTAACTGCACCAAATGAGTGAAATGCTTCAATACACCCAATGAATGAACAAATTAGGTTTTCTGCACACTTGTAATTTCCTGGCACTTCTTTACGTAATTAACAAATGTTGTGCTGTTTATAAAGGACTGAAGACATCACCTATCTTTGTTGACGATCAATGTTTGTTCCAAATAATGGGGACTATGCGTCATCAAGGCAATCCCCTAAATCAATAAAGACTACCGACTCAGGGTGTCAAAACACCTGACGTCAAGATGAAAAGACATAAACTTCAACATTGGTTTGATAAGTAAACTCTGGCCGTGTGCATGAGACGTTATCCCGGATTTCTACCTTACTTAGTCATATGACCTCATAGTGCTTTGGCGTTACCTCAAGTCACAACAGGGTTAGGTTATATCCTAGACAATATAGCTGATAGCGGGGCTCTGTGCAAGTGAGTTTTAGCACACTTGATACGCTCTCAAAGATATCGTTGTCTCGCTAAAAAATTAAGTAACTGATATAATAAGTAAACAAGTCGTTCCTCTATTATAAAGGACATCAAATCACAGACAATTTTATCGTTTTCATTACGTTCCCGTAACTCTACTCTTTATCTTTAATATTAACCCGATCCCAAAGCCCAAAAATCCCCCCCCCTCCCCAAACAAATGCTCCACTGGGTGTTCTGGTCTTAATTGAAAACCCTAAACCCTGCAACATACTGTGTACGGGCAAATACAATCAAACCAGGTCTCAACAAGCCACACTAGCCAAAATATATTGCAAAGTGCAAAATTGTGAATATGAGTATACCCTTGAAGAGCGTCATCCTGAATCAAGGTTTCACTTACCTAGAAAATAAAACATGGTTATCTGCTTCCTTCACAATTGACGAATCCTATCATATAAAAGCGTTTGAAGTTAAACGACTAGTTTCCATCAATCTACCTATCAATCGTATCAAACTATATTTATCTCATGGGAAAATGTGACAGCGCCTTTAACTTACTCGCTCTGGATGATATTTTGTCTAACAATACTTATTCGACGCACCATAGAAATGTCTGCATTGTGCTATAACTTTCATAACATTATTGAAGGAATCACGAAGGGGGGAATACTCATTGCTTAGTGCATCTTCACAATGGACAAACTTTTGTAATGCAAAGTTATCCATTGCAGGGAACTTATGCGTAAAAGAAACATTTGGCAATGGTGTACTTACTTTGACAATAGCGTTTCCGCAACATGCACAGGCTCGACGCATTCACAGAAATCCACGGCAATCATAACATCCAGGGCAAAATCTTGTATCGTGCCAGATAAGCACGTTTCGTATGCATTACAAAGGCATTGGCATAGCAACGAAATCGGGCAGCAGTCGACGACGCCACCTACGAATCAAATGCCAGTGACAACATCAAATAAAAGATAATGAAAAAAGTTAAAAGCAATTTATGCATTCGTCTACCTTGCTAAACCTCTGAGTCTCATCGACCAAAAATGAAATAACATACAGCACTTCGATACTTTAGGAACCTGAAGGATAGAATAACACTCCTTATATTATGTCATTCAAGCCCAAATAGCTCCTCTTATTGGTCAAAATAAAATGCCACGCTTTCGTTTAGCACCAGATTCGAACTCGTGGTAGAGTTAAGCGAGAAATGAAGAACTAACGTGTAAAAAACGACTTCTGCACCCTTTCTTTCAAGACACAACTAGAGTAGAGTGCAAATGGTGATTCAGTCAAAAACATAAGCAACTGGGTCATTCTGCCAAACTCAACCGAAGGTATAGCGGAAACCACATTCCATGAGATGGAAGTCAACTGGGTTAGAAAGAATATGCCCTCATAATCTCTTAACTTTCCCCCTACCAAGCCTGTTGAGCTGAAATCAGCCTGTCCTGTATTTAAACAATGTGTCCTAGTCCTTTTGTACTAGGTAAGCCTGCCAGAAACCTTGGCTTGTTAATCAGGAAATACCGATCAAGATGCGTCTAATAGAATTGTACCCCAAACACGTGCTATTGCTTGGTCTTCACTACTCACACTGTCATTCTTTAACCTTTGAAAATTATCGTTTGCGAATATGTAGCAACATCATCACTGGCAGTTCAAAGATGAGAAAGCGTTGTTATTAGATTTGATCAATCCCACTACATGATATACTTGGCAAATACGCCAACCCTAAGAATGGTGTATTTTGTATAGGTCCCGAAAATAAAGAGTATGTTGAAAAATAGCCTCTCACACAGCGTGGGTCAACGTTGGAGGCAAAAACAATGAGAATTTGTGGGACGAAAAAGAACATACACAAAAATCTCACGATGATAGGTTAGTAAAACGAGAATAGGGAAAGTGAAAAAAAAGGAGGCGCTTGACGCAATATCTCATTGTACCTCCTGATAAACAGAGGGTCTTCCATATAGGCACGTAGTCTCCCAAACAAGGAGGAGTTATCACTGCCGTTGCTACATTTAAGCAGTTCATTTCTACAAAAAAATGACTTGGTGTGCTTCCCGTGTATACAAGGTTTCATATCAGGGAGCCGTGGTTATGTTAAGGATCTGAAGGGTAAAAGGAGAAGACCACGAGTTGGCTTTCAGGTGTGTCTGCACTTGTCCATTCTCTTCCTCCAATCATATTATCAGGAAAGTCAGGCTGAGCCAATCACCAGAACTACCTACGGTATAAGTATAGCCTACGGCGTACCGTTTCAGTACAATTGGGGGAGGGGGCTATAGTAAGAGGAATAGCAGCAAGTCAAAAAATGTATGGGAAGAAGGCCTCCATGTATACTATACCATGTCCGATTTAACTTTCGTCAGTTAGAAAAACACTTGCTTAGACCCGTTTGTGTTTAAAAAAGCTCTGCATGGAAAACTACAATATCTCGGGCAAATTAGTCAGGGATTAATGCGCCTTTTCCTACTCTTCTAAATGCTCTCTCACTTCTTTAGGCCTTCCCTTGAAACTCCAGCTAAAGGCATGCGATATATCAACCAAAATTACCTATTATTTTACTGCCTGACCTATTCTCTAAGACAGAGATGGTCCACCTGTTTCACACTGGACGGACAAGAAAATACGAAGAGCCACTCCTGACTAAGGCCACCTCTGAACAAGGACAAACAACTGTCCATTCCTTTGATTCTTTGGTTGATGTTTATTTCTGAGAAACGGGGGTGATAGTAAATCAAGACGTAAGACGAGTTCGTGATAAAGAGTCAATGAACTGAGCACCTGATCAAACCATCAAATGGAAAGTGCGTTAGGTAAATCAAGAAACCAAAGCAGAAAGAGTGAAGAAAT
>JAAAKL020017062.1:0-10766 GCA_010016065.2 Carybdea cf. marsupialis auct. non (Linnaeus, 1758) | reverse complement strand
AAGACAACTGCACTTAAGAGTACATTTGCCTTTTGAAGTAAATTTTACATTTCATCAAAACTTTTACTCCCCTCCTTTCTGCTCACTCAGACATAGGGAACGAAAGTCAAGGCAATGATCAATAAACAACAATTGTCCACATTCATACCAAGTTCATACCATTTATCACTGTCCGAAAATTGTCCTTATTTGTGCAGTATTTAGCTGCTAGTAACTCGCTCATTGGTTTACGATTACTGATCTGTTGTGTGCAGCTCCAAATATTGTTCCCCTTTTCGCAACACAATCCTTGTTGTTTGAACTTTCTTATAGTGGCCGATAACAAGTTGTCTCTCTAATTCCTCTATGGTCCTAATTGACTCTTCATATCCTATCCTTGTTATTGTTATCATCATTATTATTATCTTATAACATCAAAGCAAGAAAACCGTTGCTTTTTGAATTTGTCTTGTCATTGGGCCTTTAACGTTTAACGGCCGTTTAACCGTGATTTCGTTTAACACTGATTGGTCAAAACAACACCAATCTGGCAGTCAGAATTCTGATTGGCTACCTTGTAAAACACAGTTGGCTAAATAATTTCGTTGATTCCCTTTTCGGTTATTTTCTGACGAATTGTACTCCGAGGAGTGTCAGACGAAAAAAGGCTTTTAAGTACAAAATGAATTCGCTTTTTTGTGCAGTTTTATTGTCATATAACAATGAAGAATCAAGGGTAATGACAAACCTCACACCTCGAAGATTTATAATCAAAGCCCTGACGGAACAGGATTTTAAGGAACACTTGCCCTGCTGGCAAAAGGCATTGAGTTACCTTTCCAAGAACATCTATAATTTCACTTGTAGATATCTAAATAATACTCTTCCAATTCTTGAAAATCTCGACTCTGGAAGAAATCCTATAACAACCTATGTTTTGGATGTCTACACCCTCAAACTCTTCAACATGTTGCATCTGGCTGCTTCACCCATCTTACTCAAGGACTTTACAACTGGATACACGATTCTGTTCGTAAAATAAAATCTTACTGTCTGTCTTCTTCAAATCCGTACCTTTGCATCTTTACGGATGTTAAGGACATCAATTCTCATGCTTAATTGCTACACCTGATCTTTGCCCTGATCTGATGATTCAATCAAACAATTCGATGTATATCCTAGAATTAACCGTCGGATCCGAGACAAAGTTGCATTGTAATTTTGATCGGAAATGACTAAAGTATCACTAGTTGTGCGAAGACCTGAAGAAAAGATCGGAGAAAATTCAATTTGTTAATCTACGTATGAATGCAATTGGTGGAATGGCAAGAGACAGTAAAACGTTTTTGACTAATGCTTAAGGACCTCAACATCGACAATGGTAATTTTCTCTTGTTGAAGATGATATCTTGGGTAATCAAGGCTACCTATTTTCTGTAAATGAATCAGTAATTGGATTGACCCAGAGCTTCTTGCATGGTAGTTTGGCTTAGTTTTGTTGTGCTGTTGTTTGCTATCTTAGAGTATATCATGTGATGCAGTCCATTACGTCTATAAAGAGATTAATGGATTGCATCAATCGGGTAGAGAAATTAAATTTGAAGTTTTATATATGTAAGATAATGTCACGTGATGCTAGACGGATATTCTGGCCTTCAAAATTTAGAGACAAACAATTTTTTTAGGTTTCAAGACCTTTTTGATAATCCTTGCCGCGTTGAGTAGTACTATGGTTTTCATTTGGCCTATTGCTACATTTATCTTACAAGTTGAGATCCTCTTTTCAAGTTTTTGGAATGGTACCCAATGCACCAATGACAATAGGAATGATGGTTACCTTCGGATTCCATAACTTTTTTAATTTTCGACTTTAATCTCCAGATTTTTCAAGTTTTTCCTGCTCTTTGATGTTCACTCTATAACGTGAGGGTATTACGAAGTCTATGATCTGGTACGTTCACTTTTCTTTATCAATGATTCGACATATTATCTCCACCCTTCGTTTGCGCATACTGTCTGTGACTTATGCTCGTACCATCTATCTCCCGTCTGGAATCCTTTCTGTTTGATTCGATCCCAATGAAGTACCCTACCCACTTTGCCATGCCATCGCTTACATTCTTTTGGGGCAAGTCTTAAGCATCGGCTAATGATATGGGTGATAATTTCATCTTTGCTTTTGCAAATTTATTATTATTATAACTATAATTTTTATTATTATAGTTATTATTACTATTTGGTTTACATCACTCTTGTAATGCTCCCCAATCAATTCAAACAGTGTTTGATTATCTAGTATGGGACTTTGTTACAGATTTTGTTTTTGTCCCCATACTTACGCATACGAGTTGCCCCTCCTTTGGGGACGGACATGCACCAACTGTCATAACCGCCTTAAATTAACATAAATTCCTTCCCTGCATATTGTGGAAAAGAATGCGTGAATAGCAAGGATGAAGCGAACAGTGCACCCCACGCACTGGTATATAAGTTAACTGCCACCACTCATTTTCTTTGCAAAAGGTTAAGTCAATCTGAGTCTCAAATATGAGATATTGCTACTGGTAAACGATCTTACTTTAAATAACTTCAGAATATTAAATTAGGTGTCATGTCACCAAATATGTAACTAGTAATAGAATATGACGAAAATCGGATGGAACCAGCGTCGAATTTCCGAATGTCCAGATTATGTGTTTGGAATTAGACACCTTGTATCTGGCTTAGGATGTTTACTGCTGGTGTTTCGTTTTAGGAGGTTTCGCTTTAAGAGATTGGTGCAAAAATAAAAGCTCTAACTGCTACTATTTATTGGTTGCAGATGGAATCCAAGCTTTTCAGGGGTAGTGGTGTATCCAGATAGGTTTTCAGGGGGCGGAGGCATGACCCTAGATGATGACATCATTTTAATAATCATATAGTTTACAAAGAGAGGTGTGTCTCTAATAGATTTTAAACCAATTTAAAACGCAAATAAACTCAAAATGGCATGTTATTGAATGCAAAAATATACTTTATGAGCACTTCGAAAAAAACATGCTTGAGCATGAGGGGGGCTGTAACCCAGTGACCCACTTGGATACGTCACTATTTAAGGGAGATATGCAGCTTTTGTACGCAAAGGAGTCATAATAAAAGCCTCGTTATAATTTCTAGCTTCATCGTCAACTCGTCGAATATTGTGCTTCACGCATTGCATCATCAACACATAGATTGTAATGCCTTAAATCCTGCTTGTGCCTTTCATATGTTTGGGGTAGACATTGCAAACTGATGGTTGGATCGCAAGGCCACCAAACAGAGTGGTGTTTTTGAAGCTCAATGGACTTAGTTTTGGCATCTCAAAAAGTATACGAGAGAAATTACATATAGATATTTCCACATGAGAAGTGACGGTGTAAATAGGAAATCATATTCTTTGCAGCTGATTTGTAATGGGAATATAGCATCAATGTGATAAAGCCGATCTAAGCTCAGCTCTGCCTTCTTAAGATGCTCTAATTGGACTAGTGCTTATAAGGAATAATGCGATCGGAAAAAATACGGGATATTGATTCACGACTAGAGGAAAAGGGACAAAATCAATAACACGCAATATCACCAAATGTTTATAAATGCATTAACCTAAGGGCAGAATATATGGAGCCTTGAAGTTAATCCATTATACTCAGGTTTTAAACTTGAGTCATAAAAAAAATTCACAGTAATAGATTTTTTTAGGGGATAACATTAGCAATAGAAGTTGAATTTCGGCCTCAGTCTGTATCATAAAACCAATACAGAGTATTAGCGTATTACCCCTGCGAAGGACGAGGATCCTTGCAGAGAACAATTTAGCGCGCCATTTGGAAACACCAGGGGGGCAAGGAGTTACAAACGGACTCCGTCAAATCGTGTATATCTTATTCTCAAGCCTTATCCATGATTTATCCTCTTTTATGACGTAGGTTCACAAAGAACGACGGGTAAAAAATGGATTGACCGAATAAAAGGGTTTTGATTTAGTTAATTTTCTTTGTGCGAAGCCTAAAGCTTGCTACAGGGGCAAGTCACAATATCACAGACTGTCTTTGAAAGTTAAGATTTTGCAACATCTCTCGTCCTAGGGAGCATTCCTCGTTAAATATGGAGTTCCATTGGATATTCGTTAACTTATACATCCAAGGGACAAACTCTTTGGTTCTTATCAGTAAATTCTCGATTACAGTAGTAGCCAAGCCATTAGGAAATCCAAATTTGCTGGGAATCAAGAAAGTTTGAATTAGCCAAGTTTCGGTGTAAATGCGAATCTCCTGTTTGGTGGGGTGATTCCATAAATCTGAGCGATTTTTAGTGTATTTTCTGCTTTCCTTCAAACATTACTGCTGTGAAATACTGTTATGAAACACCACCCTCCCCATTTTACATTTGCTAACCTTAATCATGTCCAAGACGTTATTTATCACTTATATTTCCTTTAAAATAGACGGCATTACAATGCTGCGCAATGTAGCACTATCATTCCCCGTGCCCCCCACGCACCCCCCTTGAATCAATTGCTTTAATGTTAATAAGTTACAACCATAGAAATAATGGTTACAACCCTCTGAAATTATTTGGGATCTCAGTGACTTAGAGCTTGAAAACGTTTCCAGGGTCATCTTTGGACTAATATACCACATAGAAGGGGTTTCCATTACGCCTTTTTGTTCGAGAATATTATAAAGTGCCCAATACAATATACAGGTTTTCAGAACTACTACAAACACAGAGGGTATGATTCTAATGCCAATGTGTTTTGCTTGAATATCGCTGCCGCCTGAGCCCATAGTGCAAAATTGCAAGAGTTGCATATCGTTAACTGATGTAAACGACTGGGTATCATATAGATGTATGACAGCCGATTCGGACTCATAGGATGTGAATATCTTCGCCAGCGTAAACACTCGAATCTTAAAAGAAAACAGTTTAATTCCTAGTTAACCATATACTGACAGTGCACTACACTTCAGTGGCGGCTTTGGGGGGTATGGGGCCTGCGCCGCATGAAGTTGAGGGGGCTCTATGACCATAAGCATCTCAATGTAGTTAGAGTGAGATGATGCTGCGGAGGAAATGCAGGGCTGTTTTCCCACCAGTGGTCTAATTTCTTCCGCGAGATTGATTTAAGTCAATAATGTGATTTTATTGGCATTGAAGTGCTGGCGCCATGGAGGGGCAATGTCTAGAATTGTAGTCCGAATGTTCAACCCTTAAATCAACTTGGGTGTATTGTTTCGTTATCTTGTTGTTCATATACCTGCATATAGACATCGATACACTTTCTTTCATCTTTAAAATTTGGGAACGGAAAATTATGTATATTCCCCCTTGCTTCAATATAACGAGTTTAAGATTGAATTGTGACATGCGGTGAACCTGATAAATACCGTTATACTTTCAAAATGTTCTCCGTGAGATCTGCTTCGCGATAAAAATATCAAAGATGGATTCTCCTTGATTTCATTATTTTACTTGACCTCTGGTCTCTCAATAATCAGAGAAAACCACGATGATGTTTATGCCCTTAACTTTGGAATCAAGCGCCTGTGCTTACTTGCGAGGTGCACGTAATGGTGGCAATAGATGACAATGCACTATGTGGATATTCCTAGTATAAATTATTTGCATATAGCCTGTTGTATAATACAGTAAGGGCTGTCTTGCAATGATAAGTTGTGGCGAGACACTAGAGAAAAGTGAAAATTGTCAACGTCGCAATTCGAACCCGTTCTCCTTACCATCCCTGCAATTTAGGCTATTTTTGGCGGAGTGATTTGGCATTGATCTCCCGAACTATCGACTTAACTGTTGCACCGTGTATTGAATGATTTGAGTCTGCGTTATCTTTGAGGGCGAACGACCAAAGTGCAGAATATCACCTACTACATTACCAAGACAATGTGCACCATCTCATCACCCACTCAAGACAATATTTAGCACAAAGTCTGGAAAAATGAAGCCCTAAAGTAAGTGTGCTACTGCAATTTTGCAGCGAAATAAAGCGATACGTCATTTTACCGAGTGAAGCACGATTGATGGACTAAACAGTGATGACCCTCTCCCCCTTACAATTTACGGTTCTGCCCAATGTCTCCATTTTAATGCTGTTATGCATTATGACACACCGTATTTGCAGTATTTGTGAACGTGGTTTCTCTTTCAAAACTGATCCTGCGACGTTCACCATGACGCTACATAATAGACTCAACCAACTTTCGCGCTCTCCTGGTATTGGTAACCTAAAACAGTTGTTGGCAGCTACTCCAGAGATGATTAACTCATCTGGTTAAATTTGTCTAATTACGCCAAACTATCAATCGGTAAAGAAGCTCCCTAAATTTTTGGAGCATTAGTCTTTTATATTAGAAAGTGTTGAGGAAGTTTTCATACTTTTATTTATGTAGTGCCTTTCTTTCGGTTGCCCTAAGGGAAATCTGCGATATTCTCCTTTGACGTACGATTTACTTTGAAAATAGTAAGTACTACTCAATAATACTTATCATCTTTCCCCCCTCCACCAAAGACGGTTACTACACTGTTCTCTTATGCTAGTAAAATTGGTTAGCATCGGTGTGCTGAGAAGAGACTCTTAAATATTCCTAGCAGATAAAATTACCTACCAAATTGAAGATTATTTAATACTTCTTACATCTTGAGGATTACGTGTATTCTAAGATTTAACTAAAGGCAACTTAATCTAAGAATTAAGAAAATCTGAATAACGTGACTTTCAATGCCATAGAACTAACACATGGCAAACAACAGTACAACTAAGCAACCATGTTTTCTTTAACTCGCTACTTTGTATTAAGCCAGAAATCCTTTATTATAATCAGATCATAGTGGAAAGACTTTGTTCAGTTTCACCTCTTGATACGGTAGATTACTGTCACTTACATGGCATTCGTATCGGTTTGAAGGTTCTCTCTTCTAAAATCTGTAGCTGTGACTCAGTATCAGAGTTAAATAAACAAATTATATCACGGAAGGCTAGAGTATCTCTACATGGCTTTGGCCGTTGAACTAAGCAATGTACAAGTTTCACTAATGGAAGTGGTATGTTAGCTGAGACGGCACCATATGCTGGGGTGATGATCGACGAAAACCTTTTCAACCTGTGGCAGAGAACCGGCCCGTATCTTCTTTACAAAGGAAAGTTCAGGGATGAATTGAAGAGCCGTGCAAATTCTTCCCATTTAATACCATATTCAAGGGCGTTCGGAAGCACTACATAATGATAACTGTGTTGTGGATTTCTCTATACTTTTTGGCTTTCAATAGGCTTACCAAGAGCAGAGAAAACTAACTTTGAAAACAACAAAACTCTGTGTTGGGTATTTTACGTTGCCAAATTTAACTCATCTCTCTTTTCCATGATCTTTAAGTCTAGACACTGAGACGCCTTTTATCGCTGCCCTCTACTTATGTCAAGAATATTCTCTACAGATAGAACAAGGTTAGTTTTTCGTATACGACTTAGTAGTTTCGCTCTCACTATGTTGACAAAGATACGTTAAAAAGGTTTTCACATCTTTAACTACTAGACACATGAAATTCGCTACAGGGATGTAAATCAGAACGATTTCTTGAATAAATTTGGGCATTCTGTTTTCATACATGTATATGTTGCCTTGGCCAGATGTTAAAAGAACTGACATTAAACAAACTTTGCTTAAAGTAAATTCCTCGTTTACATGGAACCTCGCTCAAAGGGATACCGTCCATAATGGTAAATGAAAATCCAATAATATCCAGCTGTTGTACTCAGACTATGTTGGAAACATGCCTAATCTTTCACTTTACCAAAACTGATTCGTGACATAACATCGTAATATCCTGTCTCTTTCTTTTGAAAAGTTATTCCAAATAATGACTAATGCATAGCATTTACCCTCCGAATATCCCCATTGGGTTGACCTTCCTTTTTCTTATTCATATTGACC
This sequence comes from Carybdea cf. marsupialis auct. non (Linnaeus, 1758), assembly GCA_010016065.2. Taxonomy (NCBI): domain Eukaryota; kingdom Metazoa; phylum Cnidaria; class Cubozoa; order Carybdeida; family Carybdeidae; genus Carybdea; species Carybdea cf. marsupialis auct. non (Linnaeus, 1758). The sequence goes on along the minus strand of JAAAKL020017062.1, from coordinate 2,823 downwards.
GCCGATGACAATAATTCTCTTAGAGTCGATTCCATAGACAGACGCTGGCTCCGGTATTTGCCAAGAGCATCCTCTGCAGCTGCAATGCGTGCTTCTAAGGCAGTGACATTTCTAGTGGCAATACTAAGACGGGTTGTAGCATTAGTTAACAGTTGTTCGGTCATAGTCAATTTTTCTTCGGCTCCATCGTTTCCAGATACAGCTTGATTGTACCGCTTCCTTTTGATATCGTACTCCTTCTGGCGATATTCAAGAGAAACATTGTACTCACTAACTCTCCGTTCAGCATCCTTCACTTTGTTCTCCTTAAACTCAACTCTCTGTTCTAAATCAATTAACTTGTCCTGAGCAGCCTGGTACTTCTTCTTCCTTTGGAAATACACACTTCTTACTTCTCGGACTTTCTCTTCCAAGATTTTAATCTTCTCGGGCTCTACTGTTTCAATTCCCTTGTTAAACATACGAGCGCGGATAATGTATTCCTGCTTCTCGTCTAACTTGCAAAAGAGTTGCTTGTACTTCTCTTCCTTCTTTCTATTCTCCTCTTCCTTTTCTAATATTGTATCCTTCAAGTTTTTCAGCTGCTGCTGGCACTGTCTGTAGCGACTTCTAGCTTCATCGCGAGCTTTGATTGCAGTTTGTTGTTTACATTCAAATGCTTTAATCTCAGAGGCCATTTCTTTCATCCGCTGCTTCAGAAGAACTAGGCCTCCAGATACACCTCTATCCAAAGCATCTGCGGTAGCCATAATTAGTTACTGCAAAGTTACCACAAATCCTAGTTGTAGGTTCAAACTAGCAAAAATTACTTATAAACTAGAACACCATCGATGAACTCAGTTTAATGATCTGAAAATCCAAAGCGTTCGAAGAATCGCAAGACTTATCGAACGAACACGTCCCGCCAACAAAATACAATTTCGTTTCGTCTTGAAAGTAGAACTTGCCAAAGAATTGAGTCGTTCCAATGCTGATAACGTAGAGCAGTAGGTATTTACAGGCACTTGTAACATACACCACCCTCTGCAATCATGCAGATGTGGTTCGAGAGTGGCTCCTTCCGGCAGGCCAGTTGTTCAACTGCTCGACAGATTGCAGAAGGTACTAGCAGTGTCTAATCCTTTGACCTCCCTGCCAGCTGTAAGTGGCTATATTTAATCTCTTCGGCCAAAAATATATCCTTGAACGAATCTTATATACACCCTCTTCAGGTCTGAATAAGTTTTGTTCGGATAAAGCTAGGTAGAGATATCAATGAAGGAACAGATTTACTATCCTATTGAAATAGATAATGGAAGTTTACATCGTGACCAGAGATCTAGAATCCCAAGTAACACGAACTAGCGTCAGTTTTAAGCCTTTTATTCAATCTATTTGCAATTCCTCTGTCAAGTTTCGCTGTGGGTTTTTGTTTAAATAAACAACAAATCTTTGTAGATCTATTAAAAGATAATGGCTAAGACTGTCTGCTGGACAATAGAGATCAGCTATAGTAAAAAGAGGAATAGACAGGGCTAGTGAGACTTGCACAGGGATGCCCCGATTTTGCTATGAAGTCGCTTTAAGTCTCTGAAAGAAATCTGAAACACATCAGCTCTTTATGTCTATAAAACCTCAAAAAATATCCTGGACTTATCTAAAATAATTATGTTAGTCGAACTTTACCGCATCTCACGAAGGTGTTTCGTGTTCATTTTGCTTCAGAATGTAATATTTTCTGGAGTGTGTGACGTTTGAAAAGTTGGAGCGTGCCTTTATACATATTGAGAAGCGGAATATTAGTTTCGCTTTATTACTTTGGGATTTCAATGTACAATTCCCTATAGAAAAATATTGTACATGTTTCTAGAAGCTTATCGCGGGTTATCTAGTCAGTGCACGCTATATTTTGATGGTCAAGGATGCTTAGACTCAACATCGAGGGTCAGTATTCGCGTATGTTAATCAAGAGCAGACATGGACCCATCTCAATTGTATTCGTCTGTCAATTACTCTCTCGCGTACAAAAGTTGACATTCACCTCTCAGCTATCGATGAGCTAGGTTGCTCAAATTTTATTACCTTGTTGGTTCATTACTCGCCATTGCAATAGCTTCCAGTTGTGAAATTTTCTACTTTTCTAGTATCTTTTCAGAATATATCACAAGAATTCCATTGTATCACCCGGCATGTTACATCATCGATGAGGTGAATAGAAAAATCTAGCCCAGGTTTATCATAAACCTTAGGGGGAGGGGTTGGATACTTATGATTCTAAATATTGGGTGTTGTGGAATGTTACATCTCTAGTGGTTGATAGGTTGAGCAGACGCTGGTTAGATGAAATGTCACAGGCACTAAAAAGACAAGTTTATTATTGAAGAGAATGGAATCATGTGGAACTCACCTTTCTGTTGACATATGCACAAAAGTCGCACTTTTTCAGGGGCAGAAAAGATAACATTGGACCGGGTAGTAGTGATGGAGCTCCCGCAACCTTTTCGCTTTCTTTCTAGAAGTCAACTTTCGAAGTTCCCGATGTCAATATTCAAGTTATTTATACTTGCCTTGCACCCCTACTGTCGCCCAGTGATGGTTTTCAAGAGTGAGGGAACCCGGGTCTAATGAGATTTTCGGGAGCTCGTGATGTCATGCATGCCAATACAGTTCATCTGAGACAGAGCAGCAGAAGATCTGGAGTCGCCCTATTGACACCCAGTAGGTTTAGTTTCCAATTTTACACCTACTTTCACGAAGTTAATTGAGGCAAAAACATACACATATGTCTTGGTTTTGAAGAATGAGGAAGCCATGGATACGCGTCGGCCTAAGTTATGACCCATT
>JAAAKL020017061.1:0-10767 GCA_010016065.2 Carybdea cf. marsupialis auct. non (Linnaeus, 1758) | reverse complement strand
TTATATATTATAAGTAAAACTAAGTCAGGTAAAAAGTCATGATTGTTAAAAGCATATATTTACAATAAACAATGACTATTGCTCATGGCGAGCTTTCGGAACGTTGAGTTGTTTTATAGTATATATTTATATATTATATTTATAGATTTACAACTATTGTCTTTTTTGACATTTATCATCATACCGTACCTAGCCAAAGCATTGTTCAATGCATTAACATGGGCTGCAATCCCTTTTATGTCGTTTTTTAACAGTACCTGATCATCTCCTTCCATCTGCAAGAATTTCGCCCCCTATCACAACTCTATCTAACATATACTTCCCTCAGTACCCTCTCTGTTTAGACAAGGATCTCTCTTCGTTTCATTTATATTGGAAACTAAAAGAATCTATTTTCAGTTTACGTTTCCAAATTGCTACTACATAAATTTTTGCTATCTGTCTTGAAGTCCTCACTTCCTCCTTCCTTTGCCATTTCCCATTAAAATACATTTTCTTGCCATGTATAATATAAACTTCTTGCATATCACTTTGGTTGGGACGTGATCGCGACTGCAATGGCAATCGGAATGCAATCTGGGTAAAACGGTTGTTTCTAACAGTTAAATAATTTGCTTCTCGTAAAGAATAAAATCGTGTTACGTGTGTTGTTTGTATAATCAAAGAGACAGGAAGTAATCAAAGATTATTTATATAATTGTTGCATATAAATGCATGAATCGACAGGATGAGTAATATTTATACAGTGATGAGAACTGTAATGTCCATCCAAGCTAAGCGATTCGAATTTCAGAGGGGTTGTACGTACATTGTCAATGAAAAATGTAGCTGTTTAGGTGATACCCTAAGTTGTGTTGCGTTTTTGACGAATACCAAAATACTGATGTTTAACTAGTTGTATAGGATATATATATTTTAGCTCATTTAGTTTTGCAATAAAATACTTAAATATGAGGTCCCCATTTTAATAAAAATCAACAGTTGGGCAAAATTTGCACTCACTGTACTGTTTTTGTTGATATGAATATCTCGATCAAAATTATGACTGATCTGTTATGCGATAATCGAAATGCATCATCGGCAAGTTTTCATGATGTCTATTAATATCGTTTTATTTAAAAACATTTAAAATGGTTCTTTATTTCATTAATTGAGCAAAATTAAAATTTTTTTTTGAACGCATTTAATTTTGCGGATTTGGTTTGAACACAAAATTTTCAAAATTTTCGCGGTTGGGTTACACATATGACTTTCTAATTATAATTCGTTCCTGCAGAAGAATAGTTTTGTGATGACATCAGTTTTGTGATTTATTTTGTCAAGTGGATAATTCTACATTAAAAAATAAAGGCTTTTGAATGGGTATTAAGGCATAAGAAGAGTCGAGCAAATTAATACAAGGACTGGTAAGTTCGGATTATAGAGGATTGCAAGATTACCGAGCTGCCTGGAGGAATGTTGGTTAGATTAAGTACTAGGATCTTGTTTAAGGGCACAAACAGAATAGCCACAAGTCTCTAGAGAGTAATGAATCCATGCTGTGCGGATAGATGTAGAATTTAATCAGTTAAGGAGATATATTTAGTAAAGCTTCTGTTACTGCGATGAGAAAACAACGTTAACTCCTGGGGAATTATAATTTACAGCTGGAAATGATGATTATGTATGTCCTCTATGGTTCTGTCTTGAGAAGCAAGCAATCTGTATGTGCCTTGGAGAAATTCAGATTCAGGAAAATCCATCATTAAACAAATTGAATGTCAGTAGATAGCTTCATTGAAGTTGAAGATTTATCGCAGTTCTGGACTCTGTTGCCGTGACGAGATAAATTAGGTTGTCAGTAGATCTGGGCTAGTTTTTTACTGGACAAATTGTGATAGAAACCCGATGAACTAACACTCACCATGAAAACATATTATTAGTAATAATTCTACCTATGGAATCCTGCATTATTTAAGTGCTCACGTCATCCCTATTACTAATTTTAGAAGCTGCAGCAAAAGCAAATTCATTTACTAATTCTTCATCCTTAATTCATGTATGGCATAAATCAATAGATCTATTAAGATGCCAAAAGGTATTTAGCGAATAGCTGTAAATTGCAGCAAAACTAATAATATTGTAAAAATACTAAACCGAAAAGAAATGTACTGCTTAGACATTTTATTACATGCTTGTAGTACTTTACGACGAAGGAAGTATTTCTTTTGCTGTTAAAATAAAGAATTATAGTCATCAATCATGCACAGCAATGTTCATGACCAACACTTTCCTCAAGTCTACGTTAATTCATTGTTCTCATCTTCTATGAACCGTCATTATCCTACATTTGGGTGGTACAAGACCTTGTATTTCTGCAGAAATGGTGCGTAGTCCAGTGTTAAACGGGCGGTATTTGGATTACTGTGCCACGCCATAGTCCACAATACAATAAGACCAATATGTTTAACATCCCTGAAACAGTGTCCGGCATTGGCTAGCGTTGACAAAATCAATGATTTGTGGAAGGTTTTAATATTGGTGGGTGATGTGTTACTTTGTTTGGTCTCGCCGCGAATTTGCAGCTTGTATGCCCCGGCGATGACATACTCACAACTTTCCTGGCGTCTCTTCAATACTCTATAATATTACGTGAAAGTCGAATGGACATTAATCAAATCGAAATAGTCACAAACAACGTTACTACCTGGATATATATCCATTTAGCTACATTCGCAGCAGTAACGTAAACATAAACGTAAGCATGATAATGTAAACATGACTTATATTTCAGTCATATGACTTACTTTCATATTGTCAAGGAGACGTTTTGAAAAGAGGCAAGCCATGCTCGCAAAGCATTTAGCAATGATCTGATAATAGATATGTCAAGGCATACCACAATGTAAATTCATTCAACTATAGCTAATGAAAGCAAGTCAACACTTAGTCCATCTCATTCGTTTGTACATTCTCATGCATTTAAATTTCCATAGCATAAGTTCAAGTTTACCTTTACTTAAATATACTTTGCTTTGATGAAAAGATGATTCATCTCCCATTCTAACAGCAGTTACTTTGACATAAATGAGTGCCTATGTTAAAAATCCGATGTTTCTCTTGGTAGACATTATATCTAGAGAAACTCTTGGAAATGATCCCTTCGTTGCTGAAAGAATCAATTTAAACAGCCTTTTTGCGTCTTTGATAAAGAACTTTTGTGCAAAGCATTAAAATTTCATGTACAAGCTTATGTGTTTGTTTAGGGCTTTTATCGCTACTCTCCACAAATATGTGTGCAATGAAACATTTGCTCACTCATATCATTCAGACATAACCATTGCCAAGTGATTACATTTCGAATCAAGTACCTATTCTTTACCCTATTCTACAGGAATCTTGAGATTTTGATAATAACAATCGGCGAGTCTTTAGAGCCCCCTTTGAATAACTCATGAAGCTGCAAAAAACGTCAATGCCTGAAAGAGGAAAGTAAACTGCCTAGCAGTTGCAATGAAGTTAATTTTGTTAGTAGGTTTTGCGTTTTTCATATCTAAAAACTCTATTTTAAAGAGAAAAAAAAAGAAAATTGCATAATAGCTTGAGTTAAGAACAACCATGATGGTTAAGATAAATGCTTTAAATGTGCTAAAATACCCCCTAAGTAGTGCTATTTTGTATATCGTGCAGTATGAAGAGGGAAAATAAGCTATTTTATTTATTTTGGAAAGAATTCCTTTTGCTCCATTTTCATGATATTTTTTTCTGCATTGCATCATCTTTGTCCGTGACAAATTTTTGTTGTTTTGCTCTTTTTCGAGTCTTAGGTTATTCTATTTTTCATAAATATGATATGATATAGTCATCTAATACTTTTGATGCGAACAGCATAAAATCCAAAACTTTCCGAAAAATGCTGATTTATGCAGTTTTTTTTTCGCAGCACAATATTTTAAATGCTCCATAAAGGTGTAGGAATACAACTTTTCTGTTTAAATAAAAAAATTCACTTATTTAAATCTGTAAATTGGACTACCATTTTATAGGAAGTGTAAAGGGACGTTCCGCAGATTTTACTTTTGCCCCTATATTTTTTTCTGATATCAAAAATATTAACAGTTTAGTTGTCAGAAAGTTTAGAGCTTTAAATTATCGAATAGATATGTACTGCAAAAGAAACTACTAACGGGGCTTCAAAATGTCCTCCCATAGTAAAATGAGGGTAAATGAAACAGCAATGGTTTCATCAAATAAAAAGTCAAAGTATTATACATCACAATTTTCTGACATATCAATGATAATCTGTCTTCGCGTAAAAAAACTTTCATAATATCCGAAAAATCATACAGAATATTTCATTCCTGAAGGCTAATCAACATCAAAGGATGGCCCAACCGTCTACCTTTACCCGATTGTTATTTATTTAATGAATTGGTACTTAGTGACCGGTATTTACCTAGAAGAATTCAGGAATCAGTATTCCATGGAAAGTATGAATCTTTATTTAAATACGTTGTCACCGTACTAGTTATTTTATGTGAGCTTTTAGGCGTGCATTGATAGTCGTTCATGTTGACACAATAATAACAAAGAAAAGTGGAGAAGCCAAGAATTTTTACTGCATCACATTCCAGATTCAGCTATCATATCTCGTTCTCGGTTTCAGTTGCCTTGAAGTCTCAATTTAATGTCCATCCGAAGTACAGGGCTCTCCTTCTGCTTAGTTCTGACCTGACTGACACCAAATCACAATGTTCATCAACAATCACAGCTGGCAGTAATGATATAGATGGAATAAAAAGGGAGAACAATGCATAAGCAGGGGTAATGAAACTGCAACTTTGGACTCACAGGCCACGTGATAACGTCATATGTGTTTCTCCGAGGATCTCTGAGCAATAAAAAATTGTTGGAACTAAGCCTCATTTCCATGGAGAACTCTTGTGACGCGAGAGAATTTTTGCAATCGACTTTGTGTCTGACCATGCGTGGTAGCATAGTTAAGCTGCTATCTCTCAACGCGTGATTAACAAAAAGGTAGTCTTGCATTACACTCGTGCGTACTCCTGACGTCATCAGTGCTAGCCAATGAGAGTTCATGGAAATTACACGTAGATATACCCTAAACGAATATGCCGTAAATGTTATGGGAGCAAACCTGGCTTTAAACCAAGAGTTAGCCAAATGCCGAGTCACTTCGCGATATGGACCTAGTTTGCAAATACGACTAGGTAAAGGTTTTGATACCTTACAAAAAATTTATTCGTGACGGACAGCTTATGTTGCGCAATGCTGTATTGCAGCCTTGGTGAAATACGCCCTACATATCCACTGTGACAGCGGCATTAAACCAATGAGCTTTTCCAGTGCTTACTAAACTAAAACATACGGGAATAGTAAGGAATTGTTTTACTCCTTTTTCAAGTAAAATTGAAAGTGTTCACAAAACGTGCTCACACTCCTGTTCGTTTTCAAAACCCGAGAAGGATCGTGATTCGTCAACATAACGAAAATAAACACTTCGACTATTTTGCTTTGGCGAAATGCTTGCTTTCTCAAAAGCAACAATTATATTGGCACAAGTTGGTTGAAGAGGAAAGCCCATGGTCTTTCTATCTGAAAATTCTGCCTCTCATGTGCCATTAAAACTGCATGCAACCGACCAGGTGGTAACATTAGTGAATTCCATAAACACGTCCTTTGGAAGTGGAGGACTTTGAATTTATACTCTATAAAATTATGGCACAGATTTTAATGGTTTCGGACAAATGAAAGTTTATAAAGGGGATTACTATTGTCAAGCGAGTACAAATAATGACTGCTTTTAATAAATCCTATGGGTATGGATAGTTTTGGTAAACGTAAATGAATGCAGGATGAAATTGTCTGAAAAGTCATTTAATTTGGTTCTTAAGTTTCAGACAACCACTTATCTGACTCGCGTGATGAGGAGCCAATGATCGATAAAATAGGAGAAGGTGGTGTGCTTACTCTATGTATTTTAGGTATAGCTTGATTCGACGAAGTTGTTAGGAAACTCCAGGTGTAATCGTAACGCAAAATTAGCACACCAAAGAATTGGTTTTTACTTATTCTACCATCCAATTCCAAAATATACTGTCAGCTTGAGCTGTGTTGTCTTGCTAGAAGCCTCTCTAGTTTTTATAAACGTGATTACGTCATCCAAGATCCTTTCCATTTTCTCTGTTCTCTAAGAATAACAACCCTTGATCGTTCAGCGGTTGATGGCCTGGAAATTTTCCTTATGTATCTACAAATCTAGACGATCACTGTGAACAGTGTCTGGCGAAAACGTTTAGCTATACGTATTACGTGAAGTACTTTTAATTTTTTTCTTTGTATTGTAGGCTTCCTTTATGAGTGGAAACACAAAAGATGCCTTGTATATTTGCACTTTATTCTTGCTGATGACGAAACGTAATCAAAAGGGTTTACTTTACAATACTACGAATTTATGACACGAAAAAGTGACGAGAATAGTTACAAAACAGCAATTTTCAACATTATGCACAATAAAGGATCTCAGTCGATTATTTAATTTAGCTAAACTTCACTAGCTAATAAAAATATTTAGGATGGTTTTTAATTAACAAGTTCAATAATTATTTGGATAAAGTTTGATTTCAAAAGAGCTTCTGTAACATTGCTCTGGTGTTAACCTTAATTAGTTTATTCTGAAGTCTTAAAATTTATAACAGGTATAACACGAAACGACATTAAACTGGGTACCAAGATTATAAAAAATAGTGTCGAAGTGTATTTCCTATGCCTTAAGTGATCTGTGTAAAAATCAAATTGTAACCAAACCATTGTTTACACTGAGAACTGTGCACTGAACGGTTGGGTCGCAGTGCCACAATCTCAACCGACAGGATTGCAATTTAAACTGACAGGGTCACGATGTCCATATCACTGTTGCAATTCGTTCACGAGATAATAAAGGCTTGTAGCTAAAGTCTCATCATTTAGTGCATAGAGATTCTTGAAAGTTTTCTGCCCTGAAATAAGGAATAATGACGCTAATGAAAACTCTCAATTATTCTTTAATAAACTTTTTGAAATCATGGTTCTTTCTATAAATTTTGTACACTGTTATCTAAAAAAAATTGGATGGAGCATCAAAGCGAGGTCAGTCACTGGGCGCCATTTCATTCCCCATCAAGCAACGCTTATAAACAATTTTACGTAACATGGTGGACTCCTCGCGCTATTTTAACTTCTTGGGACTAGTAATCGTGACCACACTTTTTCGCTGTAAGAAACAATGGGATTGCTCCATTCAGTCCTTTTAGAGATCAGTGATTTGTACCCATGTAGCTCCATTTCATCAAGATGCCATACTCACGTTGGGTTCCATTGGAACCTGTAACTCAGGCCTTGAAAAGCTTACAAAAAATCACTTACCAAGTCAATGTCGTTCAATAAATCTGAGATTGCATCTACTGTTTAAGTTACATGATATTAAGAGAAGAAAAAAGAACCCAGTAATGTTGTCAGAGCTCAACGAGTACAGGGACATATATTCACGTAGTTCTATAACTTGTCAGATTTTTGATGTTGAAAAAAATTTATGACAATCACATAAAATTATTGCATTGAAAATTGTGGCAATGCGGTATTTATTGAATATCGTATTGATAAAGAGCGAGGCGTTCAAAAGACCAAAAGACCAAGTATGGTACCCCACAAAACTATAAATAGAAACAAATTTATAATAGAATGAATAACTTGCCACTCGAGAAATTATAAGATCTTGCCTGAAGGAGATACGGCTTGCACTATTTCTTGCTTAGAGATAACCGAAAAGGCATTGGATACAAATACCAAGTTGTTATTTCCTGGTCATTTGACCTCACTGGTCTCAAAAGAGGTCACATAATGATTACCGTCATTTAAGAGACAGCAGACTGTTATTTAAAGACGAGCTCAGTAATTATTTACGTGGATTATGATAAACTGTTAGATAAGTCCGTTTTCCGATTCTCAAAAGAGAAAACGATTAATGGAATTTCCAGATAATTTCTGCTTGTTATCCGTTTCTCTACGCTTGCATTCATGGGGATATTTTTACACAAAAGTTGTGTACTTTGGAAGTGTGGCTGAAGATAAAAAACTTAAAGTATTCTGACAAGTTGAGTCTGATTTACACAATACGATTTGCCGTGACTAAGACTAGAACAGTTGTACGTGTAATTAGGCTCAATTCTCGACGATTTGGAAACAAAAAAAAATTGGTCATGGATTTCATCTTCTTCATAAACGGCTCCTCCTACAAGCTAATATTGGAGATCGTATCTCAGCTTGTAAATCAGGAAATATACTAGACCTTAGGGGACATTATGGAGCCCGAACATACTACAGCCTTGCAATGGAAAAGAAACCACATAGCCTTCACGCAGCTGTTTGTTTGTCATAAAAAATGTCAATATCATGCAGAAATTGCAAATCAAACTTACGGAATCATTCTTTGAAATGGTTTTACCATCGCCCTACAGGATGAGTATATCATCCGTGCCGTTTTTACTTTGGTGAAAGCCATTCTTTGCATTGCGACTTTTAAGGCACTATCACGACATCAAAAGCCTGGAGTAAATGTTTTGAAATGATTCTTGCTGGTATCAACGACCGTTCAATCATGTGGCTTAAAAATAAATTTTTTACGTCGTACCATTTATGATTCGGCCAAACGAATATTGTTTGATCGCTTTTCATATTAATTTTATTTAAATCGTTTTTCCTGCACCAGTTTGTGAGAGAACAGGCTACTTCATTACAATCTGTACTTTCTCTTTCTGCTCGTACGGCTTAATCTTGAGATGAGACATTGAAACATCCTTCAATCAAATATCTAAACACTGTGAATCATTTAGTCATCATACCCACTCCCAACCAGTCATTTCTATCAAGGGAGAGAGGATGCCATGAGCAGTTAGAAGGAACTATTAATCAGTACTGCTTACTATAGTATTCTATCAATATTTCAATAAGGAGTGAGTATCAGGAGTAAGGGCATTGCCTCCAAAACCTAACACCCTTAGCAATGGACCTTGCGTCATATAGCTACTAAGAAATCTGCTACCACAAAACCGTTCAGTAAAGTGACAATTGAAATTTCAGCAAAGCATACAATCATCCACTCGTCCTATAGTCTAAGTTGGCCGTGTGCCTTGTAGAAGAGGTTAAAGTTGGTTCTGTATGAGTAATGCATTAGGTGTGCAGATCATAAATCTTGGATGAACAGTCTATTCATCTTACAGGTAAACTAATGGACTTTTATTTCCAGCGGGAGCATCATTTCCTGCTCTAATGGTATTCATTTCGTCAATGGAGGCGCAACTGTTTCTTTCTATTCTACTCTAAATACGCCTCTTGTGTCGATAGATGAGTAAACATGACAAGGAAGTTGAGTGAGTATTCATAAAGAACCAGCCCTGGTATAACAAGTACCAAAACCTATGATATTAAATCGAGATGCGATGCATAATTCATATCCTAATAGATAATAAATACAGTAGACCCATTATGCACAGAAATCCTCTAATAGATCATAGTTATGGCTCAATAAGCACTATTCTGTACGGATTCTGTTGAGAAAACTTTAGTTCCATATGCTGTCTTATCAATCGCTTATTGATGTTCTATATGCAGAAACGTATTTAAAATATAATCAAAGCAAATTTTGAGACAACTTCTTACGTACCATGTTTTTGTTACACCCAATTTCTTCTTACGAGACATTTCCATGAAAATTTAAATACTCAAATATCATACATGACCATCTATCTGGGATTCGGTTTTTAGAAGTGCCGTATTTTCTACAGTATGTAAGTCTCTCTAAGGCAGTTACATGTAGGTGTCTTTAACAGATATTTTATGGGCTTTTGATTGGCCGCCAGCTCTGCAGAAACAATTAAAAGCATCAATCTAACGTTTGCAAAATCGAAAGCTTTATTTGTGATTAGAATACTCTACAAGAAAGAACATATTAACAACGGACAGCGTTTGATAATTATAACACGTTCTATAAAAAATGAACCCAAAGTCTACTTACCTTGTGGGTAAATGGTTTATTATTTTATTTTTGGTTGTAAAAGTTTTGGTAAACAACAATATACACTACCCTCCCAAAAGTATTTGAACACCTACATGAAATGAATATGGCGGATGTCAGTAGCTGCAAATCTACGTTTGAATTGATTGCGCTGTAAATTCTCATCAGTATAATGGATTCTATAAAAAATTGTCCCAATCGAACGCCCATTCTTTCATGTTTCGGCAAGGTTATGCAAAATAGTTTCATTCAGCTTTTTTGACCTTGTTTTCATGTCTAGTCATAACAACACCGTTTGCGAACGTCATCGCTACAGACAACGTGAACTAGCAATTTACAATTTTGGATATATCTCTTACTGACGTTCAAGTATCGAAGAGATATTTGACAGCAGACTTTGGAATTTATCAAGGAATCCTCAGACTGAATCCTCTTTATTTCCAACAAGCTATGGATGTGAAATTGACTTTTATTTGCTAGATAGTGACATTCAGCTTTTCGACCGTTGTGATATTGTTAAAAATGTGGATCAATGGAGTAATACAGGAATGAGGAACACATGGATGGAAAGCCAAACTACTAATTGATAGCTGGTATTAGTATTAATAAGCTTACTTACGTTTTGATGTCGAACTCATAAATACTTCATACAATATCCTCGACTCTTCTTCACAGCTGCCAGACGAGAGGGCATTGACTTATAGAGATTTTTAATA
>JAAAKL020017060.1:0-10767 GCA_010016065.2 Carybdea cf. marsupialis auct. non (Linnaeus, 1758) | reverse complement strand
GATTCTATTGTTTTCAATGACGTTGAGCGTCGTAGCACGCCTTGCCTCGACAGAACCTGTACAGACACTTCAAAAAGAATAAAACTTTGCGTGTTATTTTTACACAGACTTGTGACAGAACAATGAGATGGGGATATTGAGTGGCCTTTGGTTTTAAATGGATTTACCAAATTTATTAAATGAGGAGAAAAGCAATGTGATTGTTATATTATTTCACTTAGATTTGATTTAATGAATAGCAAATAATTAAAGAACGTACAAATATTTTTGATTCTATATTTATGAGCGTGCTGCGCACGCCTAGCACAACTGGAGAGTACGCCTCTGGTCATGAGATCAGTTTATTGATTGTTAGATGTGCTTGTTGATGAAGATGGTTAGAAAACAAAAGCCTTAAAACGCATCCACAGCGAAAAAGTGAAATACTTTATTTGCAAGAAGGACATAAACTTAGATTGCAATGACAGCCATGCCCCTCAGGAATGTCCGCAAAAGATACTCGAATTTTGCGAGATGGAGAATCGAAGCTCGCTTCCTTCTGCAAGTCCTGCTTTTGTCTTAAAACAAGTCAGAACTAGCTACCAATTTTATGACAAATTAAAATAACACCAATATTACAATCAACCTTCAAACAGTGGTCACCAGTGGCGGTTTTGAAGGGTGCTGGGCGCTAGACCGAAAACAATTTGAGGGGCCCTATGACGTCTTGTATTGCAAGGAAGCTCAGACCTGACCGTACTGCGGACGTTCCGGAAACTTTGTATTCCCTCCAGTGGGTATAGTTTCACGTTTTTACTTACTTCCATCAGATTGATATGGGATGTTAGACACATACCTTTTTCTTAGCATCGAAGCTCGGCCCCCCTACAGGTGCGGGGCTTCGGGCCATAGCCTGTCGGCCTCCCCCTAAAAACGCCACTTTTGGTCACGCCTGATGATACTGATCTGTTTCCACGCTACGGTTCCCCTATCGAGAATCATGATCTTTTGCTCTTATCACTCCTATTCCACCATCAGTTTCGTCTACCCCCAATATTGTGTGCTCCATCAACGGCTCTATAAGCTGCTCGTTGTAACTGATCATTTTCTTCCCTAATGACACCCGACGTTGCTTCGATTCCACCATGTCCTTTCTTCTTGCTAAAAACTTCTGCAGTTTGAACTCGTCATCTTTCTTCGAGTACGTGTGCTAACGATTTCTTGATCCCCTCCTGTGCTCCCTAAGCGGATCACTATGCTGCAAATAACGTTCTGCTGTAACCTCTTCAAGTGATTCTCCAAACAAGCCGAGAAGAGATCGTCATGACAGGCATTGGCTTGGAAACGAGAATCTCACAAGAGATTTAATCCTAAATTGTATAAGTACTGTCTTTGGCTGTAATTTTGGTCAAGACCAAGGAAACATCTTGTTTTTCATACAAGAAATTTCTTAAATATAAAGAGTTTTACAATCTGATTGGAGAACGCATCGCGTCTGTTGAAACATCAGAAGAGTGAAAAGCATAAACTTGACATGCAAAAATGAACTGTATGCCACGAGTAAAAACGAAATGATACCTCCATCGACGTGCAGATCGATAATCAATGCAAAAAGGCAATCAACAAAAACTGGGAATTTTTTCGTATCATTATGGAAAGTCGTGTGTACACAGTACAAGAGGATATTAGACAGAGTGGCCGTCGCAAATATCGACAGGATTTCGAAGAGATTCCAGCCAATAACCGTTGAAATTTTTAGAACGTCTTTATCCTCGCTGTCGAGATAGTTCGTTGTTGGCTGGGAAACTAAAATCTCTGCTTTAATAAGCCGCATTAGACTATCAGAAAAAAAATCAGCATGAATTGCTCCATACCCTGGCAGACTTTGGTCGTGAATGGTTTACTTCCAAGATTAGGTAGTTGTAAGTATTAAACTAATATGGACGAAGCCACTGACCTCAATAAGATCAAGGAAGCGTCACTTATCTCAGCTTCGTCAGTATTGGAGAGAAATGAAGGCCTTTGTTGGCTTTTTTGAATAAAAGCAAACGGACGCTACCTTGTAGTTTAATCTTTGAAGATGTTTTTCTTTCCCTCCATCTAGATTTGAGAAGCAAGGTCGGAGAAAGCTTCGATGGGGCCACAAACACGAATGGAGAACACGATGCTTTAATAAAAGAGGTAGTTCCACTTTCATTCTACATGCATTGTTACGCCCATAGATTGAATCTAGCCCTCGAAGACACTCTCTCATCGATAGATAGTTTGAGAGACTGTCACGGTACCATTCAGAGTCTTTAGAAGTTCATAGGTGCTAGTCCAAAACGAGCTGAAGCATTCAAAGACATTGAAGTTGGGGTAATTTTCTCAATATTTCAATATCTTATTTAAGTTAAAGAAGCTTAAAAGATGAGCATGTTGGTACGAGGCAATAAAAGCTGTGGGCGAACTATTTCAGAGAATTGTAGAAGTTTTGGCCGTCGTTAAGTACAATAGTGCTTCTAAGGCTGTAGCAAGATCTGCTGCGCGAAGTCTACTTCCTTCTGTATGCACATTTAAATTTGCTATCAGTCTTTCGGTCCTAAGGCTGATCCTCTGAAATAATAACAATATAAGTAGATATCTTCAGGGAACACTGATCAATGTCCTAATTAAACACCCGTCAATATGAGGACACGACCGTGAATAGGTGAGCTGAATTGTAGAGCTGTCCAGAACGTTTCAATATGGTGTATGACAAGTTAACAATATCACAGTAAAAGTAAAAAATCGTCGACGAGGCACCAGATATGGAATATAAGGGTCCTGTTTTACCTCACAAGAAAGCACCGGTGACCTGCTTGCAAGTGTTAGTTAGTAGGGAGGACGCGAGTTCTCATTAGCTCTATCGAGAACCCCCACGTGCATAACGTGACCTTTTTTTTTAATCATTTATTTCATCACGACTAAAATTCCTTCAGCACACAAAAGCATCTAAAGACTAAACTACTTCCATACATCAATAATTGTATACAGATAGATACTGTAACGTCACTGTCGCAAGCAGCGCAGGGTAGAGCAACTCGCTGTAATAATCAAGTAGTTTCGAGACTTTTATCTATTTAAGGAACTGTGATCTCTTTCACAGTTCCTCAGCCACTCTACACATATTACAATATTTCTACTATACATACAATTTACAAGACAATGGACGGACGCTTAATTACAATAAATGAATACGATTGGCCTAGAATAATCAGGGAGTGGTTAAGAATAGCGTGTTAGTATTTGATTGGAAGTTAGTATTAGAACAAAGGTTAGTAATTACAGGAAGAGGAAATCAAACATACAAAAGAATGACGTGGACTTGAAACTCTACCATGACAATATTACTACATTTAAAAGTTTTGGGGTTATCACTTGTGTTTTTTTGCTGCTCTTCCAGGGAGTCGTGTTTTGCTGAATGTTTGTATCTGCTCTTGAAATATGTTTTTAAAGCTGTTTTAAATCGATTTTAATAACTTTATTCCCTTGGAGATGATTAGAAATAATTTATTTTGTGGACTACTTGATCTGCAACATTAAGAATATACAGGCCTCTAATTCCAACGCCCTCTGTTAAATGGAAAATCGCGTTATCGAGTGGATCTTTGTGTAGGTATGGATGGCATAATTGGCCAGTGGATTTACCGTTTCCAAGATAGAGACAGTGACATCATTTGGGCCTTGGATTCAGTTCCTCTAGAGGAAGACAAAGAAACTAAACAGTTGACAACTGTTTAAAATTTTTTCGGTTTATAGTAAAAAGATCCACTTTTCAGAAATCCCTTGATAATATATTCCGCCAGTCACAGTTAAAGCTGCATCTGATTTGGTTATGAAGACAAAAAACGTTCATCCGTCGTGTTAAAGGATGGGACAGAGTGAATAGCTTTGCTATTCTCAACATTCAGAACAGTTAATGCAGAATTGACGGAGCCAATAATAAATATAATGGCTGTATTTTCTGCCAGGAGATTATCTAGTCAAGTTGAATCTAAACAATACAAAAGTGTAATTATCGCCAGTAAAATCTTCAGGGAATAGTTAAGTCTGCAAAATTTACTTCTGTTTGTGACCTTACATTTCGTGGCAAATATGAAATGATGCCGCTCATTAGGCAAGGGTAATCGCAGTAGAAAACTACTAAAGGGTGATCATATTTCTTGATGAACATAATTGTGAAGATGCTAACAAGGGACTTGGACACACGTCTTGTCTTTCTTCGATTGCTTTGTGAACGGGTGGTTTTAGTTTATGGCTAGAAAGAAATTAACTTTGATTGTTGATTAGATTGGATTGTAAAACTACCTTTCAATATCCGTTAGTTGTAAGCTGGATCTCATAAAAGTAAACTAACTGACAGTGATTATCCGCTTTGTTCCAAAACCTGGCCCAGTTCACGCTTCATTTTCCCTTACTGTATCGAAGATCATCTAAACGGCTTTTTATTGGCTATCGAGACTCCAGGTGCAAATCTTATACGGTTTAGGATTATAAAACCCAGGGAAAATTCTAATGGTCAAAGACATATTGAGTCAAAAAATTCGTAGTAGATTTACTGTAAATAATTTAATCAAGCTTTCGATGCAATGTCATACATCATCATCAGGACTTTTTATTTCTTGGAAGAAAATGGCAGAGACACTAGATTATCGTTGTTAGTCATGCAACCATGGATTCTGTCCTAGCTGATCAGCAGAATTTGAATCACTCTTATCAAGTGCAATGCCACTGATCATGTATCGTATTCTCATAATTTGGTTGAGAAAAACGACGCAACATATGTTGTCCTGCCACAGCATAATCTTACAATCTTCTGCTTTTATGCCTCGCTTGCTTCATCAACCTTTTGTTTACTTGTTGGCAGCAAGCCCATACCTAAAGAAAAACCTCCCCTCCCATGGCCCAGAAATCTTGTCGGGCCTCTTTGTACAAAAAGTTTGTTGATTTGTTTTCGGTCAACGTAGGCCTTTAACAATCTTCATAGCCTTATTAAAAAGAAGTTAGATTGTGTAATGAAGTTTTTGCATTTGATCCGTTTTTTACCCGAGATGCTTGCCTCTTAACAAAGTCAAGTATGATATAAAACGGTCTGTCTTCCATGATGCTATGAATGTATCATGGAAAGATTTCAGCACTAGATAAATTGGCAGCGGATGAAATCTGAAACACAAGACAGCTGGCGTGAAGGAAGAGGATATACGGAGAAGCAGTCGCAAGTCAGTAGAAGTCACTATCGCACTTGCATTGTGAAAAACAAGTTTACAAAGATTTCAGACAGCTATCTTGTCCCCTCTAAAGGTGGACCTTTGAACTTATCATATGTCATTAGATTTATCAAAAGCCAGTTATCTGAATTTGAATAGTAAGGAGAAAGAGGAATGCTTTTATCTGGGCTCAAAATTTCCAAAAATATTTCAAACGGTCTCAAAAGAAATAGCGCCATTTTCAGAAAGTGAGCTCGTCAAATATAAACAGTTCCTTCTTGTTGCGGACATTTCCAAGTTGAGGTATCTCCAGTAATTATTGCAAGGTTATAAACATCGTATAGAAGCGTAGAAAGACATGCAGGGAGAGTTTGGTTTTCCTTTAATCTTTACCAACCTCAGCCATGATTGGATCCCAAGAGCAGCTAATCTATAAACGTACGATAACCTTCATAATTTTAAGACCGTTTTGCTTCCAAATTAGTCCAATTTTAAAGACTTAGTAAAACTAATAGTTGACAAGAATAGGGTAGAGCATATTGGGCGTTTCCTGCTGATCCTGGATCAGCTTGAGTGTATTCAAAGCTTTCCAAGTGTCCACATCGCATAACGTATCGGTCTATCCACTTCTCTCTTTCTCTCTCCGTAGGCCTATCTGTCTCTCTATCTGTCCATGATGACGTCAAACTGAAGCTTAGAGCAACTATTTTTTAGTTAAAGAGAGGAAAAGTGAAGTTGGAAGTTGAACGAAACAAGAGACTCAGTCTGCTTTGTGTTTGTATATCTGTCTCTTTCTAACGAGCATAAATTATGAAGTTGAAAGCTCACTGAATGCGCACTTAATGCACGAATAACTTCAATGACATGATTATTGATCACGCCATTAAATAGTTCGAAATCTCAAACATTGTTATGATGATATGAATAAAATAATCTATAATTTTTAATTAGGCCAAAAATTCACCGGATTACGTTGTTTGAGTAATGTTGCGGTAGGTACAGTATTCGCTGTACCACGTTATGACGTTCAGCTTACGGTTTTCTGTAAATAATAAATCTCTGCTATGACCGCAACGGCTAAAGATGTTGAACCATATATATATAGAATCCAAGGAGTTATCTTGTAATTATGCTTAACTTGGCATTTAACCTATTTATTGTAGGCTGAAGAGAGCATCTCAATCCAATCCAAAAATCTGTTTGTTTCCTGGGATTTTGCACCCTGTACCTCCTGATGGGTTTTCCTGGGATCAAGCTGCACAAGCCAACGATTCGCGGCTCCACCGTGTAAAGGCTTTCGACGGTGCTGAATATCAACCGTGTTTGAGGGCAGTGAGGGTGTCCATAAGCTTCACATTCCTAGCTGCGCCTCTGTCTTGGATAGATCAAATTTCTGTAAAAACGGTTGCCCGCTTATTCGTCACTTCCTGATTTTCATGTCCCCACTTGCTCATTCTGACAGCTTCCTCTGTGTGCTGAAGTTCAACATTTCAGAGAAGACTGGGAATAGCTGAAGGGTAACCATAATACCTTGCAGTCGAGTCGAATAAAAAACGCCACTTGCTCGCGTGAGCTAAGAGCATGAGAGTCATCAATGGTTGAGGGTAACATCTAGGAGGAAGGAGTCTATCAAGGGCAGAGGCTGTGGAGCTCGCTCGTAAGATCCATATGCCGCCGTGGTAAGTCAGCTTAAAGAAGAAACGGCGAAGTAATTAGGAACATCAAAATGACAGCGGTGGACGCAGACGTGTCAGAGAAGAAGGCAGACGACAAAGTTGGGGAAGTCCTTGGTATGACCATGTGTGCTTGTTGCATGTTTACAATTACCCCTATCTCTTTTGATATTAGGCCAGATTTTGCCTTTTATTCTACAAGTTATAATGCTCTTTAAACTGTTAGAACATAGCTTTGGCACACTATCTCATTTTCAAGTGAAAAATAGAATTTTCTTTGTCATTTATTGTTGGCCTACATTTTGTCACTTGCACGGCTGATCATAATGTCGACTGTATTGCATTTCTGTTTCTTGGTCCGTGACAGAGGAAATATTTCGCAAATCATGCTACCAATCACTTACAAAGTTGAAAGTGCGAGTGTCGTTATCGTCGTAAATCTACTACTTGCATCTATTTCTTTACTAGACAGGTCCAAATACGGTAGCTTATGACACAGCTCAACAGTAGACTGGTAAGCGGACCAGATGCATGGTAGACATGTGTAACTGGAACCGTCATGAGGCCTACGGTTAAGGAGGAAGTTGATTATTCTTTGTAGGATTGATGGAGATCGGTTTCGACGATATTTTTTACTTACAACAATAATAGTACGTACCGGTGGTGCTTTTCCAATTGCGACGGGCTTGTGGCCCTCGTGCATCGTGTGCGTCAACAGGACAATGCAACATGGACTTGCAGAATATGATCGTGATTCTGAAAGTGTTCACAAAGCAAACATTTTTATAAAAGCAGACAGTACACTTTTGTGTCGGTAAGGATGTTCAGTGGAGTTAAGCTTAAGTCCAAATAGTCGCAAAGAAAACAGTTTCCCAAATGCGTTGCAAGAACTCAGCCATGGATCCAAATCTCTTAACTAGCTTTGTGCTTGTACCAGCACCGTTGTCTTTGGCAAATGCATGTTAAGCTGGTTCATTCCTTTCAGGTCATCGGATTCTGTGGTTTGCAGTTTACAATTGTGATAAAGGGGCGACAGATAAGTTTTACAGGGGGAGGGGGATTTTATGTCGAAGATGCCCAAATCTTGATTTCTGACGATATATGGAAAATGGACCATTCCAAAATCATGGCGGCATGCCCCCTCTGCACGTTCTTATCAGACAGCTCTGCGATACTTACAAGGTTTAAAGCTAAATTTAATTTGTTAGGCCCTGTTTCTACTAGGTAACAGGTATTCTCTGGAAGTAGGTGATACCCGTGTGTTGGATACCATCATTCAACCACACGAGAAAAATATGGTGTTTTGTAGCACTGTGCTTTACTTAAAGTGCTACAGATTACAGATGTGGATGCAGGTGCTGCTGATGTCTTCAGATACAAAACTGTAAAAGGAGCCATGTAACTGTTGTGAACAATGGTGAATATTCTGGCTTCAGTCTTATTTCTTCCCTGGTTTTGCTTGCAGGGATATGTTAATATGAGGGGATGGATTGAGCAGTTACCATGGGTTACCCCTGAAGCTTACTTAGCCCTACTTGGTGCAAAGCACCAGAAAGATTTAGTTGAGCGTTCAGAATTAGCCATTTTCTAATGTAAGAAGCAGGAAGAAGTATTGAAATATCAGGGAACAGTGAAGAGGCAGTTAAAAAGGGCTGTTAGTTTTTCAAAGCTTATTTCTTGCCTGTTTTTGAAATATCCTGATTTCTCTCCCCCCCCTCCCCCCTTTCACCCTGGGCTCTGTTTGTCAGAATATTCGTCCTTGGTTGTGAATGACTACATTTATGCCACAGAAAGTGTGCTTGGAGAAGTGACTGCAAATGACAGAAGCCTTTCTCTTGTATGTTGGAATCTTATATTTGGCAGTGATATGACAATGATATGGATGTAAAGTTGTTGCATTCAGCATTAGCTATATAAACAGGACATCCAAGAATTCTGGTTTGGAACACTTTTATTTTAAGAGTACTTTAAGCTGTTTGTATATAATGATTTAACAAAGACAGTTTACATTTGAAGGTCCACTCAAATATGTGCCTCCTACTTTAACAGATCACATTTGAATATTTTACTTGTTTCCAATTTCATATCCATTGTTGGAATTTATGGATCTTATGGACTCATTTTCAGATGCCACAGTACTTAGGCCCATGAACAATTCAAAATGAATTCAAAATATTGTTAACATTTTCATTCATAATGCTAATCAACAGTTTGTATTTTACGCATAATATCGTAGCAACCAATGTGTCTGGAACAGTCAAATGGTTCAATGTTCGCAATGGTTATGGATTTATCAACAGGTATGACTTTCATGGCTTGCGTTATGCTTCTCTTTGTTCCAGTTGATACATTAAAGTTTCAGGGGTATAAACATACTGGGTTGCTATTGGTTTGATTTTCCAAGTAGGGGTTATTCACAATTTACATTCACCAAGCTGACAGGTTTTTAGACACAATAAGTAGTCCTAGTCAATTACACAGCTGTCTCCTCACATCAAGTGATGTATTTATTGCTTGGGTGATACATCCTAACATTTGACATTGGAAAATGGACAACCCAGGTCTTTTGCAAGTCCTGTAGGTCATTTTTTTATAAATATGTAAGGTACACTGGTCATACCACATTTGTTTTGCCTGGGTAACAGTATTCAAGCAAAGTTATAATGTACTTGATTTATTCACATATTTTCAGAGCTGTATATCATTGCTACTGGTAGTTGAATGAATATTGCTGTAACTAAGGGAAAAATTAAAGAGAAAATGGAGACAAATTTTCCAGGGTAGGAACTATGAAGAAATATCTGATTGGATTGCAACACTTATGCTTTAGCCTCTTGGCCATTCTTACTACTCTGCCGTTAAAGTAAGCAAATATAGTCTTGGGCAGCATTATCAAATGAAAGTAATACATAATCTGGTTTCACTCCAGTAAAGATAACAGTAAGATGTTGATCAAAACACTACTGGACATTCACGATAACAGTGCTGTTTTTACAGTTAATACTGAACCCTATTGACAGTAGATCGAGTTAAGGGATTGATTAATGAGAATTCTTGTTAAATTCATCAATTTAGTTATTGTTGCAAGTAGGGAACTTGCAGAATCAATGTCAGCACATGTTTGTGAAAGCTGTTTTAGTTTACAATAAACTTATTGGAAAATGAAATCTCTGTTGTAAGATCAATTGATTGTTGGGGAGAACCAAAAATAAGTTCACTGAGAAATCATCACCAGGCATAAAGTAACACCTTTCAGAAACTTGAAAATAGTGAAGTGCCCCAGTTAGTAATGACAATTAGGAGACAGGGTACTTCACAAATAGATAACTTACTCGTAGGAAAACCTGCAATGCTATCATAATTATACACGTTTAGTTCTTCAAAATTGACGATTTCAAACCTCTGCGGAGATGTGGAAATAGATGGTACATTTTTTGTTATCTATATAGTTGAACAAGTTACCAATACCCCTTTCCCCCATGCAAATAACACATTCAATTTTCTATTTACCAAACATAGTCTGAATATCAACCACTCAACCTTGAAATATAAAATTATTAGAACTGACATTGACCATAGTGCTTCCAAGTGTCAGTATAAGGCTACAGGGTTTAATCCTATAGCAATCACAAAATTTGTTTAAATGATCCTAGTTATAGTATAGTTTTGTTTTTCATTTTGAAGTGTGGTTGTTGCTACTGAAGGGTTACTTTACATCACAAATCAACTAGTTGTATCCCTCCGCTTTGTTGCAGTGTATTCTGATTAATAATAACAGAGTGTCTTTTCCTGCCCAGTTCCTTGTAACATTGAAATCGTTTGGATAAAAATAGGTTTACCCCCCCCTCGCCCCCCCCCCCCCCCCCCCCCCCCCCCCACACCCCACC
>JAAAKL020017058.1:0-10768 GCA_010016065.2 Carybdea cf. marsupialis auct. non (Linnaeus, 1758) | reverse complement strand
TGTTTATTTTTTGGTATTTGTTGATACTTCTTTGTAAATCCACCTAGAAATCTCGCTGCCCCCAATAAATTTACCGGGAGACAACAGTGAGAATGTTAACAATGGAATCAACGAATAAATGGCATTGAAGTTTAAAAAATGATGATAATAATAATAATAATAATAATAAAAAGAATTTTAAACTTCAGTGCCATACATTCATGCTGAAACTTAAAAGAAAAATTAGCTTTAAGATTGTATGCATAATTCTCACTGTTTTCTCCAATTGCGAAAGGGAGAGCAAGATTTATAGGAACTGATATAGACGTCACATAGTTAAAACAACAATGCAAACATATTCAGTGCATTCAAAAGAAAAGAAAAAGAAAGAAAGGGAAGGGAAGGGGAAAAGCAAGCAAAGATAAGAATAGACACTAAGAACTTCAATTAGTAACAGCAAAGGTTTGCTGTGTGGGCCAATCCTTGTTTCTCTTGCAGAATCTATAATACGAAGAACTAAGGCCACTTTAGTAAGTTTGTCTAGATGGTTTTCTACTGTTAATGCAATGTTGTCTTAAATCATAATAATAAATATAGGAGTGTGGATAAAAAATGATAGACATAAAAAGTAAGGGAAAAAATTATGTCTTCTAATAGGAGGTTGTGGAACAAGTAATTAGTTGGCTTTTGGGGATGTCGAGCAAATTTGTTTTCACTTCTAGTACCTTCAGCAGAGGTACACATATATATTTACTAAATTATACTCTAGAGTTTACAATTAAATGTCTCATATGTAGGGCTGCTTAAGAATATTTTCATTTGCTTCAGTATGTATGCATTTATAACAATACATCAGTTGTAGACAATTTGGTAAAAGTTTAAAACAATTGAATAATTTACAAATCGCTTGTGCTCTGCGATTCATTACGCGTAGTGTACATTGCAAAATACAATTTAATATCCACTTCAAGTAGCAAACGGTGCCTGCCATGTTAAAACATGGATGTTGGTTTTCTAAGCAGTTTATGGTGTTTCAAATCGGAGCCTTTGCTATTTCATATGCAAAAGTAGTTACGAATGTATACATTTTAACTATGGTTAACCAATCTCCAATGTTCTCCTGTTTGCAATTGTTTCTTTAACAGTGCCGAAGTTAAGCGTGTTGTTTTGTCCTCACAGTTAGATGCAATATCACTAGACATAACGTTATCGACTGCTCAAACCTTTCAGTAGAGTCTTTTTATTTTGGACAAACTGTGGGTTGAGTCTTGTTTTAAAGTTTGACCACAAAATGTCTATGTTTACTAAAAGTATAGAATGAATATTGTGAAGTCTACAATGAAAGTTGGATTTTACAGCACTGTTATTGTTACGGGTTAGAAAACTTTTCAACTTATAACATAGGCAAGTTAATATGAACAAGGAAGTGATTCCAAAAGTAAATGAATAGCTTAATAAAACCTGAGTTAGACTGTAACAGGTACCAATTGTCATTTACTCATAATATCATACGCAGTTATTGTTAAAAAATTATAGGGATGACAATAGCACTCTATCGTTCAGGACTGATATTTAGTAGTAACATTTGATCTTTACCGTCATAGACAGCCAAATTTGAAAACAGATTAACCTTGCGTAGAGACCGATTATGTTAGAAAGAGCAGACGCCAAATGACATTGACGTTTGCCTTTAGCTACAGCTTTCCTTTAAGCTTTCTCAAAAAAAATTTTACTTACTTCTAACTGTCCTCTCGGACGCCCTATCGCTGGAATATGATCATGATAGCTGTTTCGGTCTACCATAAATGTTTATAGTTGTTCCATTCTGACCACTCTACTGTCCAGAAGTAGGCTGTCGATATACCTTGTCTGCGTTCTTACTCTACTTATATGTCCTTTTACAAGGTTTCCTTATAACTAGTTGTTCAGTGACCAGCTAATTTCATTCCCCTTTGTTGACTTTTTCATGACCACGTCGTGACAGAGCTCTTTATTTGTCATGTGTTACTTCCAAGACACATTAAGTACCATTCACAGCAAGCTTGTATAGCAGTTATCAACTTGTTTCTGCAACTTCTTTGTAGAAGTATAGGTTTCTGCACCGTACTAAAGTAATAAACACTTGTGTTGGGATAGAGACTCTCAGTTATCAGTTTACATGTCATCATTGATTTCCAGATTTTGTTGAGTTTATGACATGCGCTCCAAGCGTACATTCAAACCTTTCTCACTACTTTCCATCGAAGCACACATATCTAAAAATTGGTAACTTCCTTAAGTTCCTTTCCGTCGTTAACTGTAACAGGATAATACTCAGTATCAGTGTGTATGAGTTACAATAAACTGAAGCGACCCCCATCTCTACTTTGTTAAGAATTCCTGTGCTTGTTTCGTGTCTTCAAAGATTAACGCAATGTCATTGACCAAATCTAGTTTTACGAGAATATTTGGAGTATATCCTCATGACTTCCTTATAAGTTTAAACTGAGTTCTTCTCTCCCTGCCAGTCTTAAGCACATAACAGAATCAAGCACTATGCAAAAAAGGACAGAGCCAGTGTATCACCCTGTAGAACCCTGTTGTGATTCCCACGAACTATAGTATAGAAGGCAATGCAGTTGTAAATAAATCGAAAGAGATCTGTAAGACACTATTTAGCAACATCTTTCACCGGTCTGCATCATGACATCTTCTGATATTAGAAAATAAAAACACTTTCTTTGGAACATTGTCACAAAAAAAATCTCAACCAGCAAAGAATGCTGGGTACTCTTGCCATTCCTAGTGTTTGCCAAATAGCAAATTAACAAATAGAAATCGTCTGATTCTGCTAGCATGCAAATGAGAGTGTTTGCATGAGTTACGTTCACCGCTTAACGAAATCAAAATATTCCAATTTGTTTGGTACGTCGTCTTCTTACCATGTGAAAAAGGAATTACTGTCTCTTAATCAACCTCTTTACTCCACTAAAGAGGCTGTTAATCAGGCTAATGGAGAATAGATAGTGTTGAATAACGTATCATATTTTCCATGCAAACCTAGGTATAGGCAGTGGTCAATAAATATAAAAGCACTGTCGGTTTCAAACCCATTGTATTTTCTCACCTTGGTTAGTACTTAATACTTGATATCCCATCCCCAATATCAACAAGCTAACAATCTAACCCAAACAATAATAGCATAGTATTACTTCGTCAAAACCAATATATGGTGAAAAGATTTGCATATGAAAATTACCTTCAAATACATTACAAAAGACCTTAAAATGTATCTGCAAATTATACTGACTAGAAACAAGTAAAATAATGATACTACAACGACTACTACAACTTTTTCTACTACTATTAATTCCTGTACTATTGCAACTAATGCTATTGCCAACGCGAGCCCTACTAATGCTACGATTACCTCCATTCCTTCTCGTCCTCCTGCTCCTCCTACTACACCCACTGCTTATAATGTTGATGCTGCTCTTCCTACACTTCTTGTTCAAACTGCTCCTTCTTTCCCTATTGTTGCTCTTACTCTTTGCCGCTATTGTTATTGCTATAACACAGCTGTTTAAAACTGCACACGGTCAAGCCACCTCTTCCACACACCATCCTTCCCCACACCCCGCCACCATACACACAATGCTTCCTGTTATTAGACATCCGCAGCTTCTATGTTTGTTATTTGAGGATAACAGAATACTTATTTATGATACAATTCTTCAACATGATAGCTTGCTTTTCTTTCGAGTTTTTCTTTAGAGATGACCTTCAATGATGCCCAAGGTTAAAGAAGCTGGTACATTTCCTAGCAACATAAACTATATTCCTTTATCTTTTTGAATTAATCAATACAATTGTCAGATGATAACTTGTTGCGAGTAAACTACTTAAAAACTTATGAAATAATAACATTTGAGCAACAATGAAATTTTGGTATCTAAAAAACGTCCTCCCTTATCCTTATCTTTGCAAGCAAGGTAAATTCAGTCTTGATAACAATAGCATACAATAACATTGATAGATAGATGGATAGATAGACAGATAAATAGACAGATAGATCATTTTTAATGGTAAACAGTAAGTGTAAAATAAACTTGGTAAGATATTGCATATTTATCGGCTTAATCTTTAAACCTGTATCTGAGAACATCCACTAGGCAGTAGTGCAGATAAATAATATTTTAGTTCAAACTAGTTAAAGAACAAAAATATGATAAACGTTAATATGAAGAGGAGAAGACGAAAAATAAACAACATTGTGGCAATCTGTTGAAAACAATATGCATCTCATTATCACGGGTAACATTTATCAATACAAATCAAATTGTTGGAGGCAGTACTTCATAAATGGATTCTTGTTCTTAAACTTAAGATAAGCTTCAATACAAATTATAAATATATTTTACTTGATATTGTACCGTGTGAAACTAGTAGTTGTTGATCTTTAAGTGGTACCCATACTTTGCGATCCTTTGCTGGTCACCTCTAACATATACTAGTGGTAGTTTGGAATGGAATCCTTATTATCAATCCCTCTAAATTAACAACAACAGAAAATCTGATCTCATGTTTAAGTTAGGGGTCTTTATCAGGCTAGCAAACTGTACAACGTTAGAAACCCTTTTGAAATATTTACGAATCAAAATCCTTACGCCTTTGTTCTTGATAAGAATTAATGATTACATGATTATACTCTTGTTATATCGAATCTGTTCTATGAATTTAACTCATCGTTTAGTTGACGAAGTTCGGTCGAGGAACAATGTACACTTTATACACACTGTCCCTCTCCTTGGGAATATTTTGTGCTAGTTGAAACTAAATTGGTCATGAATGTTTCTAATGTTTATGGTGTGAAAAATTTGCTTGTGCTTTCCCCGTAGTTATAAAATTTTTAATTGAATGCAATTATACAATATTCTTAGATGTATATGTGTGGCAGTAAACAACAACATTTGGAATACATAAATACAATAAGGTGTACTCTTGAAATTTTGTTCTAAACATTGTAATGAAATTAAAAAGTACTTTACTATGTCTCGTCTACTCGAGTAAGTAAATTCCCTTCACTGGAGTGGCAGGTGCAATTAGGTCGTCTGCAAAAAGGCAACTTTGAACATGATATTTTTACAAAAATAGTCAGAATAAGCCGCTTACCACACAGTGCATCATCTTCATGGATAATTCTGTAACCTTGTCCAAGTAATCCGAGAGTAAGTTGTGTCACTTTTCAATAATTTTTCATTAAGCTGAAATTAACGACAAATATCAAGCTTTGTTAATAACATTGACAGGATGTTCTTATCCAAATGTGGTCCTATAGTAAATGGCAGCTGAATGTGACATCCATGCTCTAATCCGTTCACGACAGTACAGTTATAACCTTTCAAAGGTGTCATCCTTAACATGATATTGTTAGTGCAAGTGACAATCTCTGTTTTGTAAGAGCAAGCAAAGGAAATTTTGTTAACGTCTTTTTGACAACTGTGATAAACTGTGCAGGGATATTGTAAAAGGAATACTTGCCTTTTGCAGATTAAGCTCAGTTGCCATAGAAGTGTTATTTAAAAAGACACATTTGAATAGTTTTCCGCTGTTTGAACTCGTCTTTGTCACGATCCTTTTTATGTAATTTCTGTTCATAGCCTACTATCAGTTTCTTTTTACGCTCTTGTACTTTGACATAATTGCCACGACATCTGGTTTTGCTTGTTGCAAAAGAAATTCAAAGTGCCCTCTATGGGTCAAAGATAATCAAATAAGTAAGATCCATTTAACTGAATACGAAAGAAAATGAAATATCTTTAAATCACCCCCACAGTGTGAACCAAAAGTTGTTTTCCAACACTTAAAATTCGTTCCCTTTTACTAGCAAAGAAACAGTATTTAATGAGGACGCTCTGATATGATTGATAAGGAATTTGCTGTTAATTCGTAACAAGTTTTTATGTGTTTTTAACTCCAAATTAATACATTTTTGAGTTTAATCATAGTTTTGTATTGAAACAACGTTTATTATCTTATTGCACCTCAATTCAGTACCTGTACGTCACCATAACTACAAGTGTGCTAAACGTTTGGCGTTTAAATTTCTTGTTGTTGTGGTTGTTTTCGTTCACAAAGTGTAATTGAGATCAAAAGAAGTCCCTTATAAAGAGTCTTAAAGATAAAATGGGGAATAAAACGGCCTTTTTGATGGCAGTTTTTCTGAAACATAATTGTAAGCCATAAACAAGTAAATATAGCAAGGTAAAATCACAAGGTCTGGCTTCGATAACCCGGCTCAAATCCCAGTGTCCCTTGCCTCAATGACATAGGTAAGCCAGCCCCACCCTCCCCAAACTATTCTTTCATAATTGAAAAAGGATAACTTCTTATCGATTTTTGAAGTAGCACTGGTTATTTTGTTTTTGATATCGATATTTTCATGTTAGTTTAAACAAGGACATGCAGAAAATGCAATTATGCAATAAAAGCAGTGCGTATACCTTCACACCGTTTTCCCTCCTAGATTAAGAACACTTCAAACTACAATACTTAAGATTTGAAATTGATATTATAAAAATTCGTAAATGCTAAATAATTGATAGTAACGAATTTGAAGCTAATTTTTGTCTGTTTATTAAGCTAAAGCTTAATGTATAGTGATAAGTTACGTCTTACTTTGATCAACATTTTATCTTCGAACCGGTCCTGTAAGAAAAGGAGGCATTGGGCTATGAAAAGGGGAACAGGTAACAGTGGGAGTCTTTGCGTATGAAGCCATGAAAGTGCCTTTGGGTACTAGCTTCATGTTAAATGGGTCATCATCTGGCCTAGAATTGGCTTTCTCTCTTACTAAATACCTGATAGTGGCTTATTCAAATCCCTTTATCTTGCTTCTGGATGCCTTCTCCAATTTCTAATATGACCTGAAATAAATGTGTATATACAGATCAGTATCTTGTCATATGTTTCATGATGCTCAGCATTCGATCCCCATAAGTTTCATTGGTAACTTTATAAAAGGCATTTGATCTTAAAGTGTTCCATGCTCCAATAACATGTCCCTTGAACATGGGCATATTTTAAAAGCCCGCTAACTTTTAAAACGGACGTTAAATTGAATATGTAAATATGGTTCCACTTACTGTATGCTGATTGTTCTCCTGGCTGCCCACATGGTAGCAGATTGACGTGATTATTGCAATTGCTATCTATCATTAAAAAGGATCATAGGTAAGGCAATAACATCTAGGGGTAAATTATTTTCAGAGAATTCGTCTGAGTTGTGGGAGTTTTTTTACCAAGTTTTCCCAAAGAGTTTTATATATATGTATGTATATACATATATATAAGTACTCAGGCAGATACACAAGCATTCATGAGCTACATAGTATAAAACTGATTAAACATGAAGTGCTTAAGACGCTGGCCCGGTTCGAATAGAGGATCCGGCTAGTCGATCCCGAATTCTCACTACCACCAGCAACCTAATTTTTCTTAGGTTAGCTTCATCAGTGGCATTTCATTGATATAAGTACTCAGGCAGACACACAACCAGTCATGAACGACATAGTATAGAACTCATTAAACAAGAAGTGCTGATTACTTATATCAATGAAATGGCACTGATGAAGCTAACAGCAAAACAAAAATAAGGTTGCTGGTGATGGTGAGAATTTGGGATCGACCTCCCGGATTGTCGACTTTACTATTGCACTACTTATTGCAATGGTAAAGTCTTCATTTTCGGTGTGGAGGCTTCTGGGTTCGATCCCCGCCAGCGGCGTAAGCACCTCGTATATAGTGAGTTCTATCTCTCTATATATATAAACATATCTATCTATATATATATATATATATATATATATTAGTTTTATTGAACCTTTGATACGCAACCGTGATGTGGTCTCCATCTCTGTGAATTTATACACTTGCATTTGTAAATTAATGTTACTTTATGTTATGTTAAATTAGTTTCTAACAACATTAAGTTGCAATAGCTACATCTGTAGGTGTGTAGGTAGCTATCGTACAGCCACGTATGTCATCAGCTTAAGCTGACACAAGATATGTTTCCGTTTACGTTTTCCTTACCTTTACCCTTACATTTACCATTCTCTTACCTTCACCTTTATATTTGATAATGATCAATCCCTATGTCTCAATTCCTATGTGCGCATTTGTACTTTGTTTTCCTTGCCATTCATTTTGTAACTTCAATTTGTTGTCTTATTTTCTCAAACCAATAATCTGAAATATAGGCACATTGGCTTAAAATACATGTACTTTCACTAGCTTACAAGTGCTGGCTTCTTCCACTCCTTATTTCTGTTACAAAAGATATAATAAAAGTTGATTAAATAACATAGCACATCATTTTTTTAACGAATAATCAACATTTTAAATTCCAAGATTTCTAATAATCTTCATGAGGCATTGACTTTCTGTAGCAATGCCACCAATGCAACTTGATATAATCGACGCGATTGTGATTACGCAAGTCAATGCTTAATTGCTTGTATTTGACTTCCGAATAAAATTAGTAGAAAAATTAGTTTCAAATCCTACTGTCAGTTCAAGAACACGGAGATAGTTTGATTTCTTAATTATCATATCAGGTCGTAATTCATCGCATGTGATAATGGATGATGACAGGTAATCAGCACATCACAGTAGATGTCCACCTTTGATACTGAATAGCGTACAAAGTCTGTAATATAATTAAGGAAACAGAGCATCCAGATACAGCGCGCTGCAAGGTCTGAACATGAAACATGCTGGTTATGAAACATTTTTTAATTGTTTCCGAAGGGCAAGGATTTTAAGGTTGGGTAAGGTATTATCAAGGTATCTATAGGTGAAATTATAAATGTTTTAAGAGAGAGAGAGAGTTAACTGTCTTATGCTAACATATTAGGTGTTCTTTAAAGCATTCCTTTAACAGAGACTTAACTATAAAGACCCCGTATGATGCTTCAGTTACAAGCCGAGTTTTCTTCTGTTGCTTGATCTCCTATATTACAGTGTTACTGCTCTTGAAGTATAGATACTGAATATATTTTGAACGGATTTAATCACAAAAGTAATTTTTATCTGACTCAAAACTGTTGCAAAGTTCATCACGCTCAATTACCTGACATTAATGATAATGATAATTTTTTTTAAACTTCAATTTATTTCATCTCTGTCTGCCATTGCAATTCCAGTACTCGCTTACAAACAAGGTATACAGGAATAAGTATGGTACATGTCATGGTCCATAATAATAGTGATAATAATAATAATAATAATAATAATAAGAAGAAGAAGAAGAAGAAGAAGAAGAAGAAGAAGAAGAATAGGCATAAAAAATAAATAATAATGATAATAATGTTCTGGTATAAGCCTACTGTCAGATCGAAACTTATCAGCTCTATACGCTGCCTTCTGGCTAGCCTACTATTCGATTGTTACTGATAAGTGAGGCTCTAAAAGCAAATTAAGGGAACACAATATAGCTTGTCAAAATAAGGACAAATGTTTTCCACGTCTAACTCAATTCAAGCAGTGTTTGCAAACAAAAGAAATATAGTGACAACTATTTTATGAGATAAAATCAACAGTAAAACTCCCGGATCTTAAACTAGACAAAGCAATTCCTGTTTACACTGTAATTAATACATAAAGAATTTTAACAAGAACAAAAAACATTCATGAAAATATCAAAACTTCAAAAGTTTCCAATTGTATTAAAAAGGACATTTTAAAAGTATCCATAGTGTTTTCTGGATACGTTATGATTAAAAAGTTTTCCTCGCTCCTACCTTTACTTTTCCATGACACTTACTAAATCTTAATGTGCGACTAACTGTCTCCTGTTTTTTACATTCCACTTTACCCTATTGCCTAACATGGTAGCTATTTTTCTATTATTCCCATCACAAAGATCCAACTTTAATTGATGCAATTGATTTATAAAAAATACAAGCAATGCCTATCTGTTAAACTGCAACTAATATGTTATATACATGTCTCTACATCTTCTTTCCTCAAAACAGCGTTACTTAAAATTAAAGTTTTTTAGTAGGAATACATATGCAATTAAAACTGGATTACTAATGTTATTTCAAATTTGTATTCACATCTGCCATCTATGATCACGCAAGGAACTATTGATGTTATAATCTTACCTATACTTTTCATTTGAAATTGTGCTATTTGGGGATGGTCTAACATGATTTGTCTTATTTTGACAGCGGAAAGTCCTGGAAGTCACTCAGAACAAAAATATGCATTGTCGTCACAACTCTCTACAATAGGTCAAGAAAGGAAGGTAAGATTGTCTCGTTAGTAAAAAATACCCATTTTACAAGTATCACAAACATAACATTCTGTTGTCGCCTCAAGGTCACTTCTTCATATATCTTGTCGTTGATGACTAACATCAGAATCTCTTTAAAATAATCATGCAATTAAAGTATATATGATTTCATTCATATATGGGGGAAATGCAACGACCTTTGATTGACTATGTACAGAGTTTGCCAACATGATCGTGAAAGTTCATACCAGTATTAGAAAGTTTATCAACAAAATGCTCACCCTGATAGAAAAAAGAAACCGTTTGATAAAATAACATACAATTATTCCTCAATTTCCAACATGTAATCATTAACGTGATATTTTGAAAGACCATCAGGTAGTAATGAGCGACCAGCTTAAAGTTTCACTGAATTTGAGAAAACATAAGATTTACAGGAATGATGCTGATGATGATGATAATAATAACAATAATAATAATACTATTAATAAATTATTTTTTTTAACTTTA
>JAAAKL020017057.1:0-10768 GCA_010016065.2 Carybdea cf. marsupialis auct. non (Linnaeus, 1758) | reverse complement strand
TTCATGTTTATGAGATCTATACTATGTAGTTCATGACTGCTTGTGTGTCTGCCTGTGTGTGTGTATGTGTGTGTGTGTATGTGTATGTGTGTGTGTGTGTGTGTGTCAACAGCTCATTCTTCCATGTTTATTAAATTTATGTACACCATCAAAAAATGAACAAACTTATAACATTTCGATCAACTCATTAACAGAATATATAGAGAGTGGCCTGAAAAAAATGGAAGATTCGAAAGCTCTTCATCTATATTGGTTAGTGTTCTACTCTACTACTACAGTTGCTCATTGACATGAGATGAAAAATACTTCACAAATGTCCTTCTTGCAATTTGTATAAAATGGCAAAATCGAACAGATTTTGATGCAGATATCATTAGTATTCCTTTACACGTGTATAATATAATTCAGTGATTCAAAGGAGGCTGTGACTTGGTTAGTGCATATTTTGTCTTCCCTATGCCAAACAGTTGGCAGGATCTGCATTATATAGCTATATACTTGTATACATTACACAGCTTCAGATCTTGCTTCTCTCTCTTTGTATCAATGTTTGTATCTTTAATGACTAAAACCTTCAGCAAGATTTTTTCTATACTCAAATTTATATCCTTCGTTGCTCGAACCAGATGGATGCCCTAAAATAACCCTAAAACTGACTGACCAAATATTCGAAGTTCTATTGTGTGCTAGAGTCACTATAGAGAACCTAGTTTCACGAAGTTAAGGTTGTTATCGTCAATAAATAAACAGTAGTAAAACAAAATCATATTATTTGTTAATGAAAATACTGTTGTTCTCAACGAGGTCTCTTATTGCATTAAAGCCTTTTAAGCAACTTGTCACACGCTTATAATGGCTTAATTCATGAAGTCAACGCCAATTTGGGACGACGTTACTTCATAATATACATCATTTTACCCCAATCTATTTAACGGCCTATGAATACTGTTGGAATTGTCTACTACCTCTGCTGTAAGAAGGAGAAATCACTAAATTTAGAATTATAGAACATAGTAAATGATCACATAATATGTTTTACTTCCAATTTATCTCTTACTTAAAGCAGCAGTTCACTCAATCCTGAGAAAAGCTAAAGTCCCCCTTTAAAAAAGTAACAATCATGGTATGCCCTACCTATCACACACGCAATCAGGTGTGAATCGCTTTCATGGCTTGACAATTTATCAATTCAGCATCTACTTACATACAATAAGTCGAGAGTTACCAAAATTTGAGTTTAATGCTCAAGGTTCGGTACTATTCATCAGTGCTGTCCGTAAAAGACAGACGAAATGTAGCGAAACTTAGAAACATCTTAACAGACGCGCTCCTAAACATACTAAACCGGGGTACGGATGTCATTGTGAAAGATTAATACGAGTAGGAAACGATTGCTCGTTTAATATTCACTCAACTACATGTCATCTCATTAGTCTGGCAATCGAATAAGAACCTTCTATGTCACTTCAACAGACTCTCATCATCATCACACCTCTAGTAACAACGGTGTCTTACCCGTACAACGCCCCTTTCGACAGTGATCAATGAACCAATTTTCTCGCACTTGACACCTACTTGTATTGAATGAGAAACATAAAATTGGACGCACAATAATGTTAAAGAACCGGATCAGAAACAACTGGACTGAGGAACGTTGCTTAGCCCAATGGGTGCCCATCTTATTGTCTGAACTTCTCAATCATCCTAACAAAATCGCTGTCAGTACCATATCTTATACAAGAATGTCAGCATGTCACAGCCACTGAAATCAAGAATGCGGTGGGCTGCTAAATTGCCTGACATCGTTATCTAAACGACAGAGTCACCAACCCCGGTCTTTCAATGTGGAGTAGACTAATTCCATGAATGGCTGAATCGAACTACAAAAACACTTGAGTTGAGAGGGTTCCTTAATTCAGCCGTGGTCACTGAAGCACAATCTTGTAGTGGCTATGATTCAATCTCCCCGATTCTCTTTACCAGTCAACCACAGAACACTACGTCTAAAGAGTTATAAACAAACAATCAGTTGTAAGACTGAGAAGTGAATATATTCGTGTGTGATCATTGAATACATTCGTGTGAACATTAGTGAGATTTACGCTGTAGCAAGTCCAATATTTTCATGATAGCTCCACACGTCAAGTGTCTTTTTAGGATACACTCTACGATTAGAATTAAAGCTATCAACTTCCAGACTTGGCTGGTGACGATCACTCCAGCCAACGTCTAAAACACCATAAACAACCACGTTCCGCTGGGAAGGTATACTTCGATCTCAAATGCTAGCAGGGCATCTCAAGTCAAATGCCCTGATCGTCAGCAAAAATTCGAAGCGTGAACACCGTCTTTCCATGGAAACTTCAACGATTTACTGTCACGATTTACTGGCATGCCAATGCATCAAAAACTTGACTGCGAAATTTAACAGATCGAGGTTGTCACTAGATATATGTTATTCTGTCTTCAGAAGATAATGTTGGTAGGGACGATGTTTGTAAAATTAAAATAAGTTCTGTATGGAGGAGGGTTGAAGTTCCGAGATGGATCGCAACCGCAGGGTTAATCTAGTTCTGTGAAAGACAAAACCTGAGATCTTGATCCTTCTTTCATGTCTTTTCAAGTTTGTGGATGTGGAACTGATTTCGACACGCACCAAAGAAAACCACAATAGCGCTTCAATCATTCCCCGATCGATATCGAGCCGGTACGTTTCTCGCAACTGTAGGCTTGTCAATTCTTTTCTTAGTGATAACAAATCTTTAATAGATCCTCGCGTCAAAAGCAA
Organism: Carybdea cf. marsupialis auct. non (Linnaeus, 1758); assembly: GCA_010016065.2. Lineage (NCBI taxonomy): Eukaryota > Metazoa > Cnidaria > Cubozoa > Carybdeida > Carybdeidae > Carybdea > Carybdea cf. marsupialis auct. non (Linnaeus, 1758). The sequence continues at coordinate 7,980 of JAAAKL020017057.1, read as the reverse complement.
TCCTAAGCCTTGAAGAAATACAATACTCGGGTTTTCAATTGTATTCATAGTGACAATCGTATTTTATTTCAACAGACAAGCCGACTTTGTAGTTTTGTTGATCAACTGGGGAATTAGCACTATTCTCGAATAAAGATTTATGCAGCAATGTGAATTTGAGAAAAATAAACTGTACAAAGCTTACCACCACCATGAGTGTAGAAATCCAGGTGGCTCTCCAAGGGTAATATTTTTCTCCCATCTTATCTAAATGTAATAAATAATATGAGAAACAAGATGTAAACTTCGCTTGTAGTGAACCCACCGAGCACTCCCGAATGAACCGTGCAAAAGGACAAGCAGTGCATAATCTCGATACAGCAATTGCCAAGCTATGTGTGGGTACAGAAGGGTACTAAATCATAGGAGGCATTGGCAGCGACTACACCAACCACAAGCCACCGTGATCACCGGGGGAAGGGCTCGAACGGATGTTCTGAATTTCATAATGCACTTACCTCGCTGAGGAACGTCTGTGCGGCTTTCTGGGCACCAACGTGAAGGAGGTATTCATATACATAGAGCGCTAGCCTACGGTGTAAAATGTGTAAAGAGCATTGAGAATTTCACTGAGTCACAAGACAATTGACATTGTAAGGCTGAACAGGAGTAAACTAGCAAATGGAATTTGCAACAGTATGTTTCGTGAGACTCCGTGAAACCTGACTACACAGGCTATAATGGGCTCAAACGAAGATCGCAGGTGTAAACAATCAAGACAGAAAACTGATAGGAAAGAAGCATGTGTAAACTGCTGGCAAACATGGTTCGAAGAGCGATGCTTAAGGGACTGACAAATAGCTGCAATGACTTACTTTTCTCGTGCCTGGGCGTCTGAAGGTACACTATTACTTTTTCCTTTGGCGTACATGCTGAGTCTAACTGTCAACGAAATTTGTCAGCTAAGAGATCATCGTGGTTGTGTGTGTACATTTGACTCCAGACTCCCGCGAAAATAAAGCATTCTCATTCGATCCTATTGTCAAGCTTTACAACCTGATTGGTTTAAACGCCAGCGAATGAATAGGAACAATAACATGAATGCGCTTACAATGGCTTCTTGTTGGGTTGGAAAAATCCCCAACACAAGTCTAGTATCTGTGATAAAGTTTGTTAAATACCCAGTTGAATATGCGCGTCGTCTAAACTATAGCTTCCTTGCTCCTTTACGCTCGAAGTGGAGGCATTGAAATCGACTACGGTCTTAGTAAACGGCGCTGAAAAGCACAGCAGAATAGACCTTTGTGATTTTTCCGTGGTAGATTCAGATGTACCTGCAGACGGTTTTAAAAACAAAGGCTTATTCTGACAGAAATCAAAGGATACCATCATCTGTTTGTGGTCTGTAACAGAAGCTTAGGAGTGCTTGCTGTGGTTTTCCGGACTTACAGTTAGTTCGTACTTGACGGATTGGACCTAAACATTCCATCTATACACTACACAATTCCTTTAAGTTAAACCCAAAATATGTACAGCAGTCACATTCGTCAAGACAGTGCATGCGTTCTGCTGCATTTTACGCGGAGCATGGACAAGATAAAAATTACCTTATAAAAACATTATTTCACCCATCCAGTGAATCTAGAGGATGTCTGTAGCTGTCGAAGGTAAAATGCAGACTATATATTATTATCTGTTTGATTTCGTAAGGCCTATACAACAAACTTTGTTGACCGCATAAAAGTTGCTCCCTGTTCTATTGAACATTCCACATCCCAGTAAGTAACGCAAGACATGTACAGAAGCAAAGTGCTTCCAACGGTTTCGTTTCAGCTGAAGCTCCTAGGACAGTGTCATCGTGAGGGGTAGGAAAGAGAGGTTAGTGCTCGGGGTCTTGGACCCTCTAGGGGGCGTAAGAGCCAAAAAAAGAAAGAGTGTATGGTAAGCTAGCCATTCTTCCAGGGCCCAAACATGAGGAGACTTCTAAAAAAGGGGTGCTCATCCATCTGCGTATACCTCCCTGCTTGCAATTCCCTATTCCAGATCGAGGGTTTTACATAACCGTACAGACATCCGTTAAATAAAACACAATTAACTGTGCATTATCGCAATGCTCCTTTCAAACATCCTTATACGTAGGCCTACGGTTTATTGCTAAAGTTAATACATTTGGGCGTTACAACAATTAGGCCTACTAAGGGGGTGACCGGCAATATCAAACTGGAAGGTTAAAAATGTACACAGAAACTACGCCCTCTTTGCAATTCTCAAAAATACAGAAATGCCCATTGCTTGCTCGGTCAAAGAGAGAATAACGCTTGTTGTTATATTGAACCGGTACAACTTAAGAGGCAGTGCTATTCCAATCAAAATAGCTAAATGTAAATCAAAATTGTTTCGGGCATTTGCTTGATTGACATGTTCACGATTCACGTGTTTTTTGTTTGTGTTTTGTCGTTCACTAGTAACCATTTCTTAAGGATTCGAATACAGACCTACTACGAGATTGATCATGACGAGAAGTTGGTGAATGTCTTTCCCTAGCCTCCCATGGTCACGCTGTTGAAAGAAACAAAAACTGAAACATATTACAACAACGTAAGACAGTATAGCTAGTGATAATTCATGGTTTCGATTTAGCTATTCTCTTTTGATATGGAACCCAAGCCTGTTTTTATAAACACAAAGATGGCATCCAGCCAGGAATAGAAGAAAGACGCACACAAAAGCTCGTTATTAAGTCAGAATTACATAACCGCTTATTGCACACCAAAGATCTCCTACTGACACATACGTGTAGGCCCTATCGACGCAAATAATTGAAAATCACGACATTGTGGAACCCTCCGGTGATATGAGTGTATTTTGCATACTATTCTAAGATCTTATTCTTCATTTTGCAAGAAGCATCTTGAGTTGCGTTATAGCTCAAGGTTGCAAGAAATGTTATATGAATGTCTGTTATAAACCTGTTTACATGCATCAAGCGAATTAACTATCAAGAGAGAAAAACGACGATGTTTAGCTACTGAAAAACTGACTTCTATCTATACTTCTTAGATCATACTAAGGCTTTCGGCAGTCAGGCACGAACAACTTGTTAGATGCTTTTAATTTATATGACAATAACTTTTGTTTACTCAGGAATCTGGATTAGCAACAGACAGAAACTGTGGGAGTAAACGGAGAGTTGTGTGGGTGGAACTCAATGAGAAGAGATGTGAGGCTGGGTCACAAGACTTCTTCTCACTTTATACTAAGAAATATTGATGGGATGCCTTGTGTAAAGATAGGGAGTAGACAGTTCTAATAGCAACAAAGGAAGGCGATTTACAAAAGATAGTTGATACAGTTGTTGAAGCCACTAGACAATATGGACTAATACTCAACAGCAAAAAGATCTACACAGTGGTAATAAGTAGAACACAAGAGACTAGAGAATGCTCAATTGATATAGAAGGAGCCCAACTGGAACAAGTTACAAAATTTTAATATCTCGGGAGTACACTTACATCTGATGCAGGAATTACAAAAGAAATCATCAAACGAACGACCATAACAAAACTAAATGATGTCATTGAAACTGATATTAACAAAGAAACAACTGACGATGGGTAAAAAGCTACGCGTGCTTCGAACTTACCTTTGGTCTTTGGTGAAATATGGTTGTGAAACATGAACAGTTGGTAAAGGGATAGAGAGAACAACTAATTGCTTTGAAATGTGGTGTTAGAGAAGAATGAAGAGAATAAGTTGGACACAGCGAATGACTGATGAGGATGTCCTCAGACAGATGGGCAAAAACCTGAAGTTGATAGCACAAGTAAAGGAGACGCAGTCAAGATTTCTGGGGCACATTTGTAGAAGTGAAGGTTTTGGGGTATGAAGTAAAAACTGGAGTGATACAGGGAAGGAGAACAAGAGGAAAATAGAAATTGACACAGTGAGACATGATCAGGGATTGGGTGAATGTGAACAGCATGGTTCAAGTCATGTGAGAAATGTGGGACTGAGGGTAGTGGAGGGCTATGACAGCCAACGTCATTCTACACGAAACCTGAATGAATGGAATCCTTTCACAAACATTTAGACATTAACGATTGTAAGATATATAACTTTGAAGCTATCAGGAATAACCTCATTATTGCTGCAAAACTTCGATTATCTTGGAGAAGAGATGATTTCAAATGTCAAAGTCTGCAAAGACATTAGCGAAAAATGAAAATTTGCTACCAACGCGATTCGAACCCAGGATCCAATCGCTTGTTACTCTATCAATTAGGAAATTACAACCCGGTGACAACATACCTCCCTTTCTCCCCATTTGTCACATCAGCTCCCACTCATCTACTGGTGGACATCGACATCCAACCCTACTCTAAGTGGAAACCAACCCTACTCTAAGTGGAAACCAACCCTACTCTAAGTGGAAACTAACCCTACTCTAAGTGGAAACTAAGCCTACTCTAAGTGGAAACTAACCCCATTCTAAGTGGAAACCAACCTCTCTGCGCTATGTGACGTGACTGCAGAATGACTGCAATCCAACCAATCAATAGATTCCCTTCATTTAAACTAAAGTCCTGTCTACTAGGGGCGGATCCAGCGCTTGTGTTTGAGGAGGGCAATTTAGAACAAAATTCTGTAGGCCTGCGAAGACCTCGTCAAGAGGATATTATGAAAAAAATACTCGTGAGTTTTTCAGAACTTTTTTACCTGCTTAAAATTTCAGGTCGAAAAAGTTTTTATCCAAGTAAATTTTTTTAATAAAAGTAACAGTCGTATTTTTCTCTTAGAATTCATATCAACTTTTTGATAGGAGAAAAGAGTAAAGTAACATCCCCTGCACATGCAACATACTTTTAAACTATGAGATATCTTCCCCTATTTTACTAAACATTTCTTGTTAAAGTCAAATGTATAACTTCTGTACACAGTAAGAAGGTATACAATGTGGCGAATTAAATGGTGGACTGACTGGTCTGAAGCCAGTCCCCGATGTCTGGGAACCCCTTGTTCTGTCCTTCATCTTGGCCTGTTGCGGTATTTCGGAGACCTTTCTAGAGAATTTTAACTTGCTGTACTGACTAAAAATCAAAGTCAAAATTAACTGGACCGACTTTTTTTAAGGCTTCCTAATTCAACCTTACAGTTTACCTGTATTGTAACTCGATTTCCTTCTAGGGACCCCATGTTGTCCTCACCCTCCTAAGGGCGTACCTTCCGAGTGGTTTGCCTACTTCTTAGGTGCATTTCATGTTACACTATTCGTAAGAATGTCAATAGCCAAAATTGAGAGTGGTATCCTTTCCCAACAGCAAGATATCAGCTTTCAAAGCTTTAAATCTCTCTAGCAAAACCTTTCAATTTGATGATGTTTTCTAACGAAAGGAACCAAGGAATATTGACCGAGTCTTTACCAGAGATTTTTGAAAATCAAAACCATCTAGTTTAAACACTATATACACTGCAGGTTTGGTATTTTGCGAAACAGCCTATACCAGGGTTGCCTTTAGATATCTGCCAAATCTTACTTTTTCCAAAGCTGTTTGCTGTTAAGGTCATCACTTTACTTCCCCATGGGTAAGCTATAAAACTAGAGTAATACTGCTACGCTGTAGGTCTCTAATAGAGATACGATATAAAGGCGTTCGATGTTCTTATTTTGTACAAGGCTAATAGTCAAAGAAAGCGGACCGAAAACAACAGTTGGAAGGAAGCTGAGTCGACTGAGAATCTCTTTGTGCTTCAGCATCTGAGCTTAGCCACACTTGACTGCCCTACGTATCCAAACTGGAATCAGATTTTCAATTCCTGTATTGAGACTGTCCCAACCCTACACCTGGTGCACTTTCACAGCTAACCAGAACCATAAAAAACACAGGACTTTTTTGTAACAATCAAAGTACATTGGAATGTTGCTGGTTTTACAGGTCAAACATGTCCACTTGTGTAGTGTCAGTACGGTCGGGTGTTTTAAGCATCTTACTTATAATGGAAGTGTTACGAGATTCAGAGGATAAAGTTCTATGTCTCCTGTAGTATCCCTAAACAAGATGTGAACTCTGTTGTATTTTGCCAAGGTGTCGATTTGGAGGTGGCTATGAAAAAACACCACGTTTGATTTGACTTGTGGTGTGTGTGAATGGTTTCTCGGTTTATGTGGATCTGTGTGCAGATTCTGAGTATTTGTGGAGTGCAAAATCTAATTCATTTGTATTGTATTGGAAAATGTGAAACACAGTAGACAAAGTCACTGAAAAATACAAAACTCGTGGAATCCGGAGACAAGAGAATGGAAACAACTTGGGCCTCAGTTAATACTTGTGACGCTGTTTCATGCTCATCCTTGCCCGTTAAGTGATTTTGCCTGTTTGAGACGTAAAGATAAGATTCCCGACAGAGTATAGATAAGTACAGTCTAACACCTGACCTTCTATGAAATCAACCTTACTCTTGTGTATCAGGAATTAACTGCTTTATGCAGAGCCAACTGCGTTAAAACAAAGCACAACAGAACTAGTAATGGGCCCTCAGTTTAGGTTTTTGAGAGCTACCTGTTGCTTTAAAGCAGAAAATTTCAAAGACCTTTCTATACTAGAAAATCCAAAAGAGTGTTGGTGTACGTCTCTACAGTTTCTAGTGCTACATTCCTCTTGTCAAAAATAACAGAAATTCAATGGAGATCAATGTAAATCGACCCGCTAGAGGAAGTAAAGTTCTTTCAGTGCCTGAGCTGTTATAAAACCTGGGTATGTTAATTGGAAACTCTTGCGATAAAGTGGATAGTCATAGATACAAACCAGCTAGCTTAGGTAAGCAAATTTTAGACACTACGAAGATATCCACAAGACCAGTGATTAACTTGAAGGGTGGATATTTGGTAACCAAGTTGAGAAGTGATAACATTTAATCTGAGATACTTCAGGAATTTAGCTGCAGCACGTATTGCCAAAAGATGCCTTAGACAAGGGAGTAGATAAACGTTTTACATATCTAAGGTGACGATAGAAGAGTAAGATAGATACAAGACTTTTCTTGTATGACAATTAAACCGGAATCACTTCCCCATATTTCTATAGGCAATCAATTGTAAGAAGAGAATGCTCAATGATACAGAGGATAAGAAAAAGGTTGATTTGACAGATAACAAATTGTGATTCTTGAGAAACTCATGATGTTGATAGGATGGAGGAAGATTGATTGATATCCAAGTTCCTGTTGGAAGTTGATCATTGTAACATCACCTTCCTGTCATGAATGTTCGCATTGTATAGGTTGACGTCATTGTGTAGTCATGGTATCATGGAGTGCATTGTCTGATGAACGTGGCATAACTAAAGTTGTGCTCTCAATAACGCAAGCCTGTATAGTGTAGTGGTTGGCACACTGGACTGCAGTACGGAAGGCCGTGTATCGAAACCCGGCACGGGCATCAGTTTCTCCATAGTTCCAATAATGGCCAACTAGGTGTTGGAATAGCTGCCGAGCCGCTTTACTTCGTGTTCTTTCGTCCATTTGCTTCTGAATTTTGAAAAATTACTGCAAAATTCATTCCAATGTACGAGATGTATGTTGGAATGAATTTTGCAGTAATTTGTCGAAATGTCACTTGTTCTTGTACTTGTTCAGTTTTTTTTATTCGCTTTCAAATCCTTTTCTATATCACATCTTACTTGTTGTTTCTGACAATTAATTGTTCTTCCAGGCGCGTAGCCAGTTAGGAGGAGGAGGAGGGAGAGCAGTGGCGTAGCCAGGGCTATGATTGGTATGCTAAGCATACCCTATGAGAGGACTTCAACGTAAAATAGCATATCCTGGTTTAAGCTTGTCTTTAATTTTAAAATATATTGGAGTCAAAAAGAATGGTTCATCATTTTATTTTCTGTTTTCATACTTGCTTAATTGCAATGGACTCATTTCTCACATGCACTTCTACATGTTTTACAAAACCTGGGGGGGGGGGGGGGCACGATAACGGTAGTTTTTTTCATGGCGGGT
>JAAAKL020017056.1:0-10769 GCA_010016065.2 Carybdea cf. marsupialis auct. non (Linnaeus, 1758) | reverse complement strand
TATATACACTACAGTTCTGGTATTTTAGGAAACAGCCTTTTCCAGGGTTACCTTTAAATATTAGACAAGTTTAAATATTAAACGTTTAGGCTGATTTCTTGTCAAATTTTTAGTATTTTGAACATCAGTCTATGTATCGTTCTTTGATCCGAAACTGCGTTCAGCTTGGTACAGTCGTCTTGGATTCTCTAATGCTAGCTTAAATTACCTTTAAATATCTGGAGTTACATCTTACTATTTCCAAAACTTGTGATTTTTTTACGTCATCAATTTCCCTTTGCGTTCATACTCTTGTTTGTTCGAAGGCTGTAAATTTGCGCTTGATTACTCTAAAAAAATGTAAATAGTAATTAAAAGACCAGTTTCAGAAGATTTTTGTAATACCTCCTGTTTGTATTTGTATTATGACTTTAATCCTCGCCCGTGTAACTACTTACATCGCTTAGCATGTAATTACTTGAATATCCTTTTGCACAGATTGAACTTGTTGCTGCCCTAGCAACTTTTGTATTTTGTTTGCTTCGAAAGACTCAGTATGTTTTTCCATGGGCTTTTACATAATGTACAAATCTAATAGGATGTCCAACACCCTTGCAAACTAAGCAGGCAATCACACAGATTTGCTTGGATTATGTTCCCATTAAAACATTTCCTTCCATACAATTTCCCAATAATCTGTTTTCTCGTTGTTACCGTATATAAACAGTAACTAATACGTACTTCACGATTTAAAAAGTTTGTTGGTGGTACAGAACAATAAAACTGCACGATAACAGCAGAAACTTTAAAGTACTGAAAACCTTATCCATAAACTAACCTAACAAAATCGTCGGAATTGAAATTGAGAAGAAATCAATAAAACGTATACCAAACTGTGTTTTGAAAGTAGCCAATCAATAGTCTCACTGCTAGATTGGTGTTGTTTTGACCAACTAGTGTCTGTGGAACTGATTGTTTATCCGAAAATGCCCAATGAAAAGAGAAATTCTTCTTGTCTGCAAAGCAATGGTTTCCTTGCTTTGATGCGTGCGGATTAGAGAACGGCTAAGTGGAAAGCAGACCTAGCTTTATCTATTATGCGGGAGCGGTCATCCGTTTACAATTTTGCACTGCCTGGGTTTTCAAGCAAGTGCTACCGTATGGCAGAGTCACATTCCTTAGTAGTACTTTTTTGCCTTAAGACACCCGAGGGGGCTGCTTCCTTATAGGAGCTGATGCTTGGTAAATACATGACAGAATTTGCTGCTTGATTTTAACAACTAACTTCAAAGTCGTGCGTCCGACAAAGCCAGACTCACACTGGCCAGGAAATGTGTAGACAACGATGCTGCAATTTGTTGAAGGAACACGGTCGTTGTGGTTAGTTTGAGACGCTTTCTTACTGGTATAAACTGCGCGTGGGGTACCAGCACCGAAACACTTCTCTACTGCCTTTTTTTGTAGTTTTAAGATCGAATTGAAGCGTTGTCAAGCCAGGGCAGTTTTAAGTACACAGGGGATTTTCCAGAAATTGATGCATTAAAACATATTTTCTAACGGCTAAAGATGTCATCGACTCGACCATAAAGGCAAAATTATTGTTGTTTTCCATTGATAAACCTTTGGACAGAGGAGATGTGTACTTAAAACTTCTACTTAGTAATTCTTGGTAAGCTTAATAACTAAATCGCTCTTCGTTTTGTTTCAAACAGAGTCGAACGCGTATATCGTGAACATGATGCGACAGCTGGACTTTTTATCGAAGTTGATAAAGAAGTTGGATACTGATCCCTCCCAGGTACGAAATACTGTCTGCATTGGATTTGCAAGTGGCACCTCTTAACGTCGCTTTAACGCTTCCTTCGGAGACTTTACTCGGTCCAAATTCTTACAGATCAAACATGGATGTGATTGAAATTTTTTCGCTAGGAACGAAGTTTTATCATATTTGTAACATGTTAGGACAACAAATAGCAACTGTTCTTGAGATGGTAATTGTCAATAGTTACCATCCATAGAAATTCGTTCCACGGTCATCAACGGATTTCGTATCCACTACCGCTTTCATCAAGATATTTTAAATTGTTGCCACTCAGTTTCTTTACATTTTAATCGCTTCAATCATTTTGAATCTGATGTGAAGAAAGTCTTGAAATTTATCGTCTACTTCTCTCGATGATAGTAACAGTGAATGCCGAAACTTGACGGGAAGAAATCATTTTATGTTAGGTAGTGAAGTTGATCGGTTTGGTTATCCTGTGCAAATCTCGAAGCACAAAACAAAGTCCTAGGAAAATAAAACGGTTAGCAACCCAGCTAACAAATACTATATGTCATATAAAGGCAATCGGCGTACCAAACAGAAATTGCAATCTTGTTTTGAGTGTAAAAGCCCCCAGAATACAAGTAAATACTACTCACTACATCGTTTTGGAACCTCTTCCATTACTGGGAAGCATCATTTAACCCCACTTATCTCCACTATCCACTTTCACTCTGTTCAATACGTTCTTTGAACGCTGTCTTCTGTTCAACTCCTTACTCACTATTTTAATTTCTCCTTTCTTATTTTCATTTCTGTTATTTATCACCTTTATTATCATAATTTACCTCAATTTGATAAACTTCTTCATCCGTAAATAGATTTTTTACTTTCATGAAGTTGATACTCTGAAGATGATTTAACATCGAAAGATTGTTTGATCAATATCTTCTTTTCGATCGTTTCAAACATGTTTAATTTACGGGGTTTTTGCTTTGATATTCATTAGATTTTGACGTTGTTGTTGTTGTTCTTGTTTTTGTTATTACTGTTGGGTTTGCTTTTTTTGTTTTTGGTGTTGTCCTTTTGGGGTTTGTAGTTAGGACGGACTGACGTTGCTTTTTGGCGGTTTGGGGTTTTCCTGTTGGCTGTTATTTTAGGAGGTGTTGCTTGCTTGTGAACTGGAATAGCTGCATTCTCTTGAGTCGAACATGCCAAATGTTTTTGGGTATCTCGCTGTATTTGTTTCTTCTTCTTCTTCGTTTAACGTCCTTTTTCCTATATCGGGTAGGACAGGCGATGGCTCGTTGTCACTCATTTCTGTTCCCCACCTTGTCCTCCTCTTTTCCTAGCCCCTCCAGATCCTCATCGATACACCCCGTCCAGCTCTTCTTCTTCAGTTGTATTTATTTCATAGAAATAAACTTATTATTACTTTTATTTTTCTCGAGCTCCCAAGGTCGGTATTAATTACTTTTTCTAGTGTATCTTTAGCATCTATCTTAGTCCTGTTGGCAGCCTCGGTCTCAGTGAGCTATCAAAGGCCAACACAGTCTAATGCAGACCATAATGGTATGCTTTCTCGTTGACGTTTATTTATTTGTACTTGCATGAACAAATAACGTAAGCCCAACCCAAGGTAAAACATTCCCACTACCCGGAAAAATTATTAAAAGTTATCAAATATTAACCAAAAGCGAAATGATATAGTTTTGAAAGGTAAAAATACGTAGTGATTGTTGTCTTGTTCTGTTTTACTGTGCCTTTTCGCCTTTGAGATAAAAACTTGTTTGACCGGGTAACTATTTTATTGCCCGTTTGGTATCATGAGGCTAATGAGAACGGCCTGTTCTGTCTACAGATTCCAAACGTTGTTTGATTACGATCTCATTTACAGCAAACGTAGGATAGTACATTTTACCGACTTGCCGTGGTTTGTACACAGAATTGCATCACAGCATTTATTGCAATAAGATCTCTCGTTCAGCTCAACGTAGTGCTACATGTTTGAATATATGTTTTGGGGGTTTTTTTTAAAGACGTTGCTCATGACAAGGCGTAAATGCCACTGACACAATGAGAGCTACATAAAAGGAAGGCATAGAAGAGACAGGTTAATTAAGTGAAAGATTGAGCTGACGGTAACCTGTTACTAAGAACCTTGAACCGATTACGGTTTTAGTGATTAGGGAAGGCCGAGGAAGAAATGGAACTCCAGAGAGAGTCAGTGCTAGGAAAGAAACTCATGGAATAAGTGGAAATCCTGCATTTCGGTACCTCGACAGCGAATAAATGAAGCCTCAATGGTGCACAGTCTTCCAAGACTCCAAGACTTCCAAGAACCAAGGAAGAGAACTCCTTGCTACACCGTCCATGGAAGTATCTGTTGAAAATGTTGTATAAAGACAGTTGTAGAAGTGTTTCCGAAAGGATTAAATCCTAACTTGTTATTTATTTTGTTTATTACATCCATTTAGGTAATTGCAGACATGGAGGAATTGCGCACCACTCTCACGAAACTACAGACTCTTCGATTTTACGTGGCTGCCGATGTCGATCGTCTCCCCGCCAATCCACATAAGATTGTTATATCAAAGTTTGAAGAGCCGATACAATCAATGAACGGGGTTGCAAGGTAACAATATCAATCTTGATGCTGTCAAGGTTATGGGGGTTTTTGTAGGTGCTATGTATAATAATGAACCCACCCTGTCAACATACATCACAAACATAACTTAGGCAAATTAGCAAGCCTTCTTCATCAATTCATGCAAACTGCATAGTCAACATAGTAACAGTCTATGTAGATATAAGTTAATTAAAATAACCGAAGGCATCAGATACTTTCTGACGACCAATTGACTTACGAATTTGAAGTGCTTCTTAAGTATCCGCATTAATTGACACACGCTTTTCGCCCCTGGAAATTCTTTGTTATTCAATTGTACAGATCATTCATGTTACTGTTTCTCTATTTAATATGGCATCCCTTTAGGCAAATTTCATGTTGACATTTGTGTTATATATGTGTATTATAGATTATTACTGTGTCAATGAATAATGTTATATACTTGAGGTCTAGAGCATAAAGAGGGAGGGATGGTCTGTTAAATAGCTTTAATTTGGTTGGCAAGTACTGCCCCGTGCTTCTTTGGTTAGTAAAAGATACGGGGAATATATATTTAAGCAACGATGAGGAAATATCTTGGCTGGATACATCAAATTTACTTAACAGCAATAAGCATAAGTTCTGGGGGCTTTTGTTTCAGATTTATTCCAGATTCTGTATGATCTTTTAAAGCATTTATTGTATCAATGTTATTTACGTTACAATGGTAACGTTTACACAGTTTCAAAGAATCACTAGTAAAAATTGTTTTTCGCTCTGACTTCTCATCAATATATTAGCATCGTTCCGTGCCATTATCTATTTTTGTTATTTTGTTCGCAGGGATTTACCGGAGATTTCTCCTGACGCGAAGTTTCTACGAGATGAAAACATTTCGAAGGTGGTGGGTGTTGGCTCAGTGGAATCCAGTTTCTTGTATCAGTCATGTCGCTCCATCACGTCGTACAGTGACCCTGACTATGCACCTCTTCTTGTATTTATTGAGTACCTCACGGCATTGGAGGTAAGTGAAACGTACAAGTATTTGACTATTTAATAGATTTTTTTCTGTAATAAAAGAACTGTCCCAGCCTGTACACAAAGAGTATTGACCACTGTTGGCATGAAAGACCATAAGAGGCAACGTGCTGGCGGAAGACGGAACCGAGCGGCTTAAGCACGCTATCTTCGCCACAGGATCCTTAAACTTCACCATTGAAGTGAATTTAAAGAAGAAATAAAGAATTAAGAAGCGCAATCAAATTTACAGAAGTAATTGTTGCCCTACGTGTGTGTTCAAAAGAGAAACAGCTTCTGACCCTTTGGGAAGTGTTTCTTTTGCAAACACCGACATCAGGAAGGGGCGTCAAAGACGTAACTCCTAATTCCTAGGACATTTGTGTATATTGGTTGACATCTTCCAATTGACTAGTTGTAGTTGGCTGTAGCGCATAGCAGTTTCCAGCCCCCTCTCTCCCTCTGTTCGCTTGCCAACAAAGTAATGACATCATCAAAATATTAGCTGTTACCATTTCTAGTACCCTCACACACCCTCACCCCTCCCAACATTTACAGGACTCTTCTGTAACGTAACATTTGAGCCTCCCACTAACCCGTTATAAGCCACTGGAGTTCTCTTCTACAGCATGAGCATTTTTTGCAGCTCGTTTTCAACACGTTGCAGGTCATAAGAGGAATCTTCACATCATCATCAGGTTGTGCTCTATCGTTTGTAGAAGGCAATGACAGTCCCTAAGTCTTCTTCTGTCCTGTGCAGCTGAAACGGACTGGAAGTACAAATTTTAGTGTCATATTAAAAAATATCACAAATCGTTAAAGAATTCTTCTGTAGCATAATTTTTGAGGCTCCTGTTAAAAATCTCATAGAGGCCTTTGCAAAATCATGAGTTGCTAAATGAAATCCAGCGACGTGCAACGATACGTAACGACACCAATAATAGCAATTACAGACAGAAAATCGATTATTTTAACCTATAACCCAAAACATACAATTGCACGTTAATAAGAAAGGTATATCTCTCTTAAAATTCTTGTGTTGCTGGAAAGTAATAAATTTACAGTTGAGGAGTGGGACAGGGTTGCATCCTATCTTAGTATTTCTCGCGTCTTATTTTAGTAAGTATAGATTACATTGAAAATTATTTTCTTGTAAAAGAGGCACTCAAATTAGTCTCTGACATTTGACCTCAAAATTGATTTACTTGTTCTTCAAAGTGGTGTATCTGCGATCGGTTTATTTATATTTATTTTATTTATTTTGAAGTTTAATTTTGAAATTTATCTTAAATCACAAAGACTTATATCTAGATCTGAATTCACACGATACGAGTCATTTGGCAGTGCGTCACGTCACCGCGCGCCAAATGATAATCAGGTTTCTTTACGCAAGATGAGTTTTAGTGAGACACTGATAATAAGAACCTGCTTTTCTTGATGCATGATGTACTATGAAGCGTTGAAGTTGCTTTCTTGCTTTGATCATTTGATTAGAACCAAAAAATTGATTAGTTTGGCTTGATGTTTGTCCCTCGTGATAAAGTTTTCACATGTTAATGATTATTTTACAAGTTTGAACCAATACAATAGGAAAAAATCTCGCTTACAAATTGGTTATCGTAACGACCCACAGAAATCACTCGACGTTGCTCCTGTTCTGTCATGAGAAATACATAACAACACAGGTATGGTACTACAGTAATAACTGTTACTACCCTAAAAGGAATACCTCTTGATGCCGTGTGTGCATGTAGAGATGGCCATTTACTGACATGATCTTTTGCTATCATAACCACAGACAATAGCTGTAAATAAATATCGGCACCAAGCTCAAAATTTAGCGGAAGGTTAACAGCGAACTCTACGAAGGACACTAGCGTTTCCTACCATGCATCTCTTTTGCTGTTTTCAAGGCTTTGTTACATCCGATACAAATGAAAGCTTCTTGGAAGGATCACTGTTATTCGACGCTATTTCAAAGGAAAGGACTTACCGCTGTCTTTCTGCTGCGATTGTTCCAATGCTTCACAGCGCAGCAAACATGGAGTCTTTTATCTTTGTATTATTGAGAAGAAAGGCCTTGGTAGTGAGTCGAGGAGTTCAATGCGCTAGATGAGGCTGACCATATCTAGGTAGCGTCAGAATAAGTGCCTTAAGTGGGAATTCAACTTAAGAGTCAAATCATTCACATATTGTTACCTTTATCTCCATTATTTTAAAGCCTTTTTTATATCGTAGGGACCTTTATGGCGACAGATCAGAGGTTTGGGACTGTCCTATCACTACAACATCATCCTTGATCCATCCAATGGTACTTTGACATTTGTCTTGTTTAAATCAACGCACATTGTGGAGGCCTACAAGAAAGGCAAGGAAATCATGGTACGTTATAGTTCGATCATGTATTGCTATTCTTAGGACTTTTTAGGCTGTGTGAAGACGTGGCATTTATATAAAAACAATAAGATTTTGACGACAGACGTTCATTTAGGACATTTACTGAACAATAACACTAAAAGTGCCAATATGCAATTTAAAGCAGGCTGTTTTCTTTTTGCCCGTTTTATACCAGAATACCTGGCCTCAGTTAAAATAGTGTACCCAAATTAAGGCCTCCTTGGACCCCATTAAATGAAAAGGCGCACCCCTCGATTAAGCACCCTCTCTGAGCTCCTAATGGTGCTTTATCGACATTTAATTAAATGTCGCGAAATGAACAATTTTGCCCATAAAACTTAACATTCAATTCTCAACACTTGAGGATAGAATCCCAAAATGTTATTACTTCTTATTTGAGGTGTTAGAAGCTGTAAACCTTCGTTCACGCTTTCATCATAGAATTTTATCAACAACGATCTCATAACAACATTTTTATTTTATAGCTTATTTCTTTACACTTCCATCATGTATGCCCGACGTGTACTTCATTTATGTCTCTTCCCACACATCGCCGTCACATACGTACCACAAAATACATTACTTGTTACTGCAGACCACTTATATTTAGACTATTGCAAGCTGTAGAACATTGAGAAATTGCACGAAATAGCTGAAAGCATATCACAACATCTTTAGTGTGTCACTATTCATAATGCACATCTTCTGGATAATATCGATGCGGCCAAACTTAAACTTCATAGACATCTCTGTGTCTGTAATAAAAATAATTCGAATTTTGGCTGCATGATTTCTGCTTTGTTCGCAAACAAATCTGTCAGTTAGAACTAGATGGATTAACTGAAGAGGCCTAACAAGGGTTTTTCCTTTTATATGAATAGAATAATGGTACACAGGCCATATTGTCTTTTGCAATTAAACACGAACAGTATGATATTTGATATGTCTTTGGCCTCCACAATCCTCTGTCCTTTACTGATCTCAGGTGTTAAATTTTGCTACTTGCACGAGTTTTCTGTTTCTTCAACCCGTTCTATCGTCAATATGTTCAGTCTTTGAGGAGACGTCAATCGTTTTTGCCCTCTTCTTCTCTTCCCATTTACACGTCCGGTTCCTCGAAGGCCTCTTTTCTCATAACATTTGCTAAAGACTCGATCTTTCTTTGGCTCTAATAGTGCCGATATACGGACGGTCAGTGCAGTTATTAGGGTCCCACGATTAAGGTTAACGTTCTTTAGACTCTCTAGTTCTTTAGGCTCGGGAAAAGGTGACATTAACCTGTTCACAACAGTCATCACTGCAAGAGCAATTTTATTGCATCCTTACATCTTGTTGATGTTTAAGGCTTTCAGTGAGTTAACGCCAGTCAGATATTTCAAAGCTATCTACTGTGAGCATGAATACCCACAACCTAAGAAAGAATAGCCCAGAAAGAATGCATTTGATCGGTTCTCGTAGAAGACGTTGCCATGTTCTTAATTATTTAACGAGGATTGCAACCAAAACGAAAAGTTCAAACACAAAGATGTTTTTATAGTTTTTTAACTAGTGTCTAGTAGCATAGTCTGAGTCTTTAAGCAAGTGCTACCCTAAAACACTGCTTAGTTGCTTAGCATTATTTTTTATGGTTGAAGCCCGGGGGGCTGTTTTCCTTTAAGTTTTTGTGCGAACAAAACAAGTAGAAGGAGACCCCCTTTTTACATCACCTTTTCCATTTATATCAATCGAGTTTCTGAATAAAAAGAGATGTAATCTATGCTAGATGTTGGGTTACTTGATATACTTATGTATTAAAACCGTAGCATTAACTGATCGGTAACACCAAATCTGCTTATAGTGTGCTAGCGATCATAAGACATTATTAATAATTTTGATAACACTATTAATTGCTGCGTAATATATAACCAGAAGACCCTTAAAATGGGCTTCCTTCAATAAATAGCTCAGGATAATCTCTAAAGCTTACGATAAGTTGATATTAGTGCAAGTAATAGTCATTGACTTGGCGTTTAATATGCCAACCTGGATTGCGAAAAGCCTTGATGAAGATGTGTCCTTTATCCAATAACAACATACCTTGAATAATCTCCGATATTGGATCTTTCTAGTGATGGACCTCCTTGATTAAATCTTTATTACCACGCGTAGGTTAATCTGCGAATATAAAATAATCAGGATTAAACATTGCTATTAATGAGGATTTGCCATTTCTTGAGATATTCTCAAGGTCTGTAGTATTCTCTATGAAAGCAAAGAAGTGAGGCAAAGTCAAGTCGAGTAGAATTATGAATGAATACGTGAAAGCAAAGAAGATAACAACGTTTACTAAAGATCTTGAAAACGACCAAAAATTTGTTTATGTATGTTAAAGCCCTTTACTTACTGGGGGATGAAAATAGCACATATATTTTTAAAAATGTAGAAGCAACTTAATAAAAGCAAATGTTTTAATCTCGAATTTCATTCATCAATTTTGGTCTTCGTCCAGTTATTAATTCCCTTAGTTTCTTGATTAGTTAGTTAGTTAGTCAGTTAGTTAGTTAGCTAGTTAGTTAGTTAGTTAGTGAGTTAGTTAGTTAGTGAGTTAGTTAGTTAGTTAGTCAGTCAGTCAGTTAGTTAGTTAGTTAGTTAGTTAGTTAGTCAGTTAGCTAGTTTAGTTAGTTAGTTAGTTAGTTAGTTAGTCAGTTAGCTAGTTTAGTTAGTTAGTTAGTTAGTTAGTTAGTTAGTCAGTCAGTCAGTTAGTTAGTTAGTTAGTTAGTGAGTTAGTTAGTTAGTGAGTTAGTTAGTTAGTTAGTTAGTTAGTTAGTCAGTCAGTCAGTCAGTCAGTCAGTCAGTCAGTCAGTCAGTTAGTTAGTTAGTTAGTTAGTTAGTTAGTTAGTTAGTCAGTCAGTCAGTCAGTTAGTTAGTTAGTTAGTTAGTTAGTTAGTTAGTTAGTCAGTCAGTCTGTCAGTCTGTCAGTCAGTCAGTCAGTCAGTCAGTCAGTCAGTTAGTTAGTTAGTTAGTTAG
>JAAAKL020017055.1:0-10769 GCA_010016065.2 Carybdea cf. marsupialis auct. non (Linnaeus, 1758) | reverse complement strand
ATCACTACCATCATTAACACCACCATGATCATCATTTCATGCAGATCATCATCACTACCATCATTAACATCACTATGATCATCATTGTAAGCAGATCATCATCAATACCATCATTAACATCACTATGATCATCATTTCATGCAGATCATCACCACTACCTTCATTAACATCACCACGAGCATCATGAAAATTTTTTGCGCAGTCGACTGGATCAATTCAAGAACAGACAATGGCAAAGTCACTTCATTACCATTTGTCAAAGCGGTCGTCTATGTCGTAGTCCTTTAAGATAAGGGAGGGACAGCCTTTAGTTTATTTCCCAGTCAGAAAATCAAAGGACGAGGGCAAACTTGACCGTGGCTTTGCTAGCATGTTATATCGATGGTGGTTAATGGATTGTCAGACGACGCGCACTACAAAACGATGTTTGGCTTTTTGAAGAACAGACTGTTCGTGGATGACTCATTACAAAGACGTCTTGAGTTTCTCTCCTTAAGGCAAAATGCTGCCTCAAAATATGATTTTGCCTTGAGGATACATAGAACATAAGACCCTTTGTTCACGGTATTGAGCAGGGGCCGTTTACGTATTACCAAAGTTTTTATCCAGCCAACCAAAGCGGTTTTGATGAAGGGACTTGTAATGCACGGAAAGTTTAGTAGTAAGCAATACTATCGCTGCCGTCTCAATCGAGAAAAGTTCTCTAGGGAAATGTTATTACTTCGAAAAGTTGGTTCATGGGCAAAAACAATGTTTCAAAAGAAGGACAAAAGAGAACGAAGATCGAACAAAGCACACGGTGTTTCTTCTGATAAGGTTATACACCGAGAAGCAATCAAGACCTTTCAATAGTGAACATCATTGACAGTTAGTGAGCTGGGTCCATGTACATTTTTAGTGTTATTATTTACGAATTTTTTGGCAGGATAGTCACATCAAATGTATACATACTATTTACATTATAAAATATATGTACACGCCTGGTCTCCTTGTGAGTCCTATAGCTCGAGATAATAATTTCAAGGTAAGAAAAGAAAAAATAGAAGAAGAAAAAGTTTGATTAAAAATGGGGAAATTGTGTATTAAAAAAAAGAAAAAAAAAGAAAAAGAAAAAAAGCAAAAAACAAAAAACAGATCGCTTGACGGCAGGAAGGGAAGTGATGCCTTAAGTTATTGAGGAATAAAATTTTCTTCGAATCTCAATTGGAAGGCCAATTAAAAATTTTCGCACCTTCGAAGGTTTTAAAATTGTTAAAAATTTGCCTTCGGAATAGTTAACATGATATTAAGTAAAAATGTAGTCAAGGGCGAATTTCAAGTTCGCGGTAGGCTTAAGAGTAAAATAAAGTTCACAAAAAGTCCAAGGTTAGGTAACCGAGTTGACTGTTTCAAACGTACTGCGTTGGCAGGAATTTATCTTAAACATACTTGGAGTGCCTTTCATTTCACAGTTCAAGTGTTCCATATATTTTGAAAAGAAACTCGCAAAATTTGGAAGTGATCAGGACATGAACGAGTTCATTTCAAGGTATCCTGCTAATTTTAAAGAGCAGCCAGGTCGAAGAGAAGCAGATATTAAAGCACAAAATTGTTACCGATGGCACTATCGATAGTAGAACTTGGCCAATGAAGTTAAGAAAATGTAATCAATACCAGTGATCCAATCTAAGATCACTACCATCATCTTCGCCACTATTATTATCACTAGACAATAAAAAAACCCAATTTGACAGAAGAGGCATGTATACGATCTATTACATGCCATCTTTATACAAATGCTATTATACGAGTGTTCCTTTTGTGCTAAGTAAACAACATGCACTTAGCTGATACTGCTACGTTTTAACATTACCGCTTCAATCCCTTTGGAATATCAAAATAGTGCATTATAAAAATCTATACACACCTTTGATCTTTGTTCGCTATGGAAGTAGCAGGTGAAGATCTGTTCATTGTTCTTCTTGAAGATAGCACCTTTTTGGAGGCTTCCGCTAAAATGGAATAAAACACTGCTTCAAGTCGCAATTGAGTTGATATTTATTGTATTTAACTTTGCTAAATCCAAGGAAAATTAGTACAAAGGTTATCAATCACAACAATTCATAACATCAGAAGACAAATCTGAGATCACAAAGGTGTCTCATATGTGCTTCATCTCTTGCTAGAAAGTTGCTATCGTAAAAGAGGAGGGCGAATGTTACGTACCTTGAATCACCACATTTTCCGCGATAGTTCCATCCTGCGGTATTTCCCAGCTAATACTTTTTAACTGCTGTGGAAACGTAGGTCTACAATCAAAGAGTACATTTACACTTTACATTTACATTTATACTTTAGTATAAATATATTGCATTCTACCATTTTCCCACCAAAGTCACTACGATTTTCATAGCTAACCCCGTTTTCACCTGCAGGCATTAACGCCATCGATTTCCTCAAATTGATTTCCATCTGCATTATTATCTCTATGAGCTGGTATCAGGTGGAAAGGCCAAGCTCGTTTTCGTTTCAAATTACATTTGAATTCGTCATGTGTATGCTTTTCTTTCAGTTTTGCCACCGTCAGGACCTTGAAATTCCTTTTGCATAGTACAAAAAACCAGTTCTTGGATGCTGACATTAGAATCCAATACGTAACTACAAATTTTGACTCTGAATGTATCAAATCATGCAAATCTTGACATCACTCCACGCATATACAGTCAAGGGGGCTTGTGTATGATTGTTATAAATAACGTCTTAAGTCAAATGCCTATAATATTTAATATTGTGAATCAGCTTTCTTCCCTTCCCCCGATGGAAAACCCGAGTGTGAATGGTACAATTTCGTGATTGCAGTAGAACTATTTTCTTGCTTCATTCGTTAATGCTGTGTACAGTATCATTCAAGTAGAGAACAGGGAGTTTCGCGTCATCTACTATTTTAAATTGAGGCAACCTTTTTGCAAACTATTGCGAAAATAAACCATCAACAACCCCAAATATTAAACTGCTAATAAAAATTGTCGCTTGGCGCTTAATGTCTTTCTCAACTAACAATTCTAGGGCAAACACAAGAAAGATTTCTTGTTGGTGATATACTTTTCTATTTCTCCACTATAATCTTAGATTTATCATTGTAAATCTTCTCTTCACAAAAACATTTCGATTTGAACTTGTCAAATTTCAACTTTCAGAAACAACAACAGTCTATTTACTATATCCTTCAGGTCTTCAATTTCCTGAGGAATGGGAACTTTACAAATATAAAAATATAACATAACTATCCATTTCACTGAAATATTTTGGGGTAATTCCCAAAATTGCATTTTTAAAGAAGGTGCAGTCCATCTAGTTAATAAATGGTATTCTGAGAAGACATGGAAGCTGACTACCTCATTCATTATTCCCCATACCTTTCTTTTCAGCACATCACTTGCACCTTTTAAATCAAAATCAAATCTATGTCGAGGTTCTACTCAGTAACCGACAACTTTGTGGTATGCCAGATCACAAAACGGTAGCAATTGATACTTGTATCCTACTTGATAGCTCTTTATATGATAATCTTATTAAAAAATGCTTTCTTGCTTTTGCAATCGAAACATTTCCATCAGCGTATGTCTATGATATCCCACGAGTCTTCCAAAACAACGTCTTACCATCATACACAAAAATTATATTCAAAACTTTATGGTCTCTGCATTTAAATCGTCAATACCCAACTTATCTTGGTGATTCTGGCACTAGATGGCTCGACACAAAACACATGCTGTAACACACTTTATGCAATTTTATCTGTGTAACCATTGACGACCTTCAAAAGGATGTTATGTTTAAGTTAGTTATGAAATTGTAGGTAATGACGCGAAAAAATGCTCGTCAACCACATGAGCCTGGTTTATCAAATAACGCCGGGTTTCTCCCCTTAAGTCTACATCCCTTCTCCTACGGGTTTAACTGGGATTCCTTAAGCGTCTTCCATTGACAGATGTCTGCAAATTCCGAAAGATATTAAAATATGGAAACCAACTTTCTAGCTAGGTTGGGCTAATAAAGAGATTCCACAGAAGCTCGAGAATTACTTGGAGCGCTAAACTATAGTAAACAGTCGAATAATAAACAACTTCTATTTATCCAAGCGACTTATAGGACTGTGGCAGCGACATGCCATAAGTTCCACAATTATGACTTTTGACTCCCGTGTAAACTGCGCCATCTGAGCTTGGTAGGAAAAAATAGGAATAATTGCTTGGAAATACCAATTTACCAATATAGAAATTTAGCGTCTTTAAAATTAGGCTTGGGCGCTTAGATGGTTGCTAGCAACAAGCGGAAGTCATTTTTCATCATCATCATTCATCATCATCATCATCATCATCATCATCATTTCTCTGAGCTCTTGCCCTTGTACCTCCAAGTAGGCGACTCCTCCACTAGTTATTAACAGGATTGCAAAATAAACAAACCTTTTTGTAGAGGCAGTTGGCACCATTGGATCGCGATTTGGGAAATGTTTAAAATTACAATTACTCCAAGTTAATTGTGCCACAAGTGAAGTTTCATGTTATGTTTTTCAGGATGGTTGGGCAACTTATAATAAGGAACACAAAATACCTTCAAAGATGGTACAAAATAACATCCAATGTTAGGGCGAATAAACAAGACTAAAAAGACAGCAAACAGGAACGAGGCCCAACTTTTCCCAATACGGCTGACAAACATAAAGAGTGATTAAAGGACGAATGTAATAACCGTGATTAGACATACGATGATAATGAATGCTACCTCTTTCTGGAAGTACTGCAGTAGTGGGGGGGGTACACTTAAGCCCCCAACTGTCAAATAACGGAGACACAATTCAGTAGTATTGTAAGATACGTAACTTACGTGAAGCATGGAACACGTGATATTCTTTCAATAGTTATGGTGGAAGTCGGAAGACTACCGGGCAGGAGTACGAACGAGGATCAAGGAAATCATCATCCATTCAATGTTTTATTTTCAGACACAAAGCTAAATATAGGCATTGAAAGTTGAAACGATACGTAATCTGTACGAGCGTGATCTCACGTAAAGGTCTTCAACAATAAAGTTTAAAAATTTTATAGGGTCAAGTTTTAACTGGTATAGGCACTTAAACACGGGATCACAGGTCACCACAGTATCTTTCGTGAAAAGAGGAAATGGTAATTACATCAATGAGTGGTAACTTTGACGGGGAGACGAAATTAAACTATTCTTGCTCTTTAATAAAGAACTTCCCTTCCGAATTTCATAACTTTTACTTTCATTTCCATTTTATTTGTAGTTTTTTACATATTTATAAGCCGCAATGGCGATTTCCAAACCTTTGTCACAACACTAGTATCCGGGTCCCTATGACGTCAACTCGTGGACACGATGCAAATAACGCAAGACTTCTTAGTGAACATGCGTTTTGGTATGCTTTGGTCTTCGTCTTGGCCAAGGAAATGCCGTTATACCATTCATCATTTTGTCCAAAGCCAACTGAAATTTTTAAGCATTATGCAGAAGACGAGGATAGCTAAAAACTTTTCTTTGTTGAATTAATGGCAGCATTTGAACAAATGAAACTAAATTAGTTGGCTTAAATATAAAAAGCTATGCTGCAGCTTGTAAAGTAGTAAACATTAAAATTATAATAATAACTCTGAGCATCTTTTTTCAATCACAGACTGTGATGAAAATGCTCTCAAAATCACGAAATGGTCAAAATAAAATAGGTCATGAGATGTTAAGGTAACGTTCTGAACATATTTCTCGATGCAAATTGTAAACATAGTTCCTTACCGGGGATTAATCACTTTGCGAGGAAAGCAATCTACTTTCTTTGTTTTTCTTTCTCTTCCCTTCATGACTGACATCTAGAGATTTGGAAATCAATTTAGCACCATCATTGTCAATATGATCGTTTCTGTTACATTCATAAATCACTTCAAAGGTAATTATTATTTAATTCACAATTACAATCTATCATTATCATCACAACCATAACCAATTTCATCACAATCATAACCACCATCACCACCATCATCATCAACATCATCACCACCACTACCATCAACAGAAACATCATCATCATCATCATCATCATCATCATCATCATCATCATCATCATCAAACATACCAATACTTTAACGTCCCACTATCGATAAAAAAAGCAATTATCTTTCTATGAATATACTACTGCAAATATACCGCGCTTAAATAATTTAAATGTTTTGGACAAGGCAGAGGGAAAAGGTCAATTTGATCAATACATGACCTAAATCTGCACGGTGTTCCTTATTTTGTCTTGAAAGAGATTGTTTTCTTTGAGGGTATGTAACCTATGCTACACTTCAAAACCGGCAACCACACAAGTAAATACTCCCAGCGATGGCGAAATATAAATTTTAGGTCACGCCTTTTGTCATTGCCATTGTCACGTCTTTTGTCATTGTCAATCCAGCTTTCATAGGGCTAAATAATGTTATTTCACATCAAAATCGCCTTCTTAAGGGTTTTTTAAAACGTTTCACGATGTGGGCTGACGTTCTTAGTTCTAATATCGATATTTCAAAACACTTTCCTCGTGGAAGGATAGTTCTTAAAACAAGACCCTACAATTAAAGTACAGCATTCAAGTTTTCTACTGCATCTGTATAAAACGCTACTTGTCAGTTTACCCAAATTAACCAGGAGCACTTGTTCAATAGGATTCTATTTGTGAAGAATGACTTTTATCAACATTTTCTTTCTTGAAAGGCAATACGTATGATGCATTGCAGTATGAAAACGCACCACAGCGTCAGCATACACGCAGATGTAAGGACATTATTACTTTAGTAGTTTGTCTGCACGTGGGCTTGGTTTTAACCTGCCTAAGCGTTTTCTTCGTATAGAAGATCGCTGGACTTGTTCTTACGGTTAAGATATTGCATAGAAATTACGCGGCAACATAAGTTATGGCACTTAACATACCTTCTTAGACAAAGTTGAAGCCAGAAGAATAGACTTTTCTTTCTGAATTCCTTCTAAAAATGACTGCGAACTGCCAAACTGAAGAGTGGCTTTATTAAGGGTAGAACAATGGCCTTTGTGGCTATGACTGATAGTACTTGGTTCGATGGTGGTCTTCTTTCCTCTTTTTATATTCGCTTGTTTTTTCTCGTCTGTCGATAAAGTAGATGACAAAGTAAAACTACACTTAAACATCAGAGGTAATCTGAAAACAGTGATTACCGTAACATTACAATACAATACTTTTGAAACGGTTGGGGATGATGTAAATGCAAATTGCAAGGTATAACCCATTCCCATTAAATTAATCCTAGGACGTCAGGCGCACCCAAATACTTCCTACATATCATGCTTATGCAGGGCATGGCGTAGATTCTGGGGGGAAGGGGGACTCTCCCCCTCACTATCAGAATGGGGGAACAACAGCTGCTTTATTCTCCCACTTTTAACGTTTAATCCGTTCTTTCCTCCTTTGCTAATATATAGCGTTACTCCTTTGCTCTTGTTCACAATTGACATTGGCTGAAAACGGGGGTAAAGTCATTTTGCATTAACTGATGCCTAACGTTTTAGCTTCGAAATAACAAGATCAATCTCTGTCTCGGTCTGTCCTGATACGTTGTCAATGCCACCACTTGCAAATGAGCTCTTGATACTCTTCTGACTAGCTACCATGAATATCAGTATTAGTTAGCAATAGTAATGAATTGATATACATACTGTTGATTAAGCCCTTTCTGACGGGTGCAAGCAACTTGTCATTACTACTTGAAGTCACGTGCTTATCACCATCTTTGAAACAGGCGCTCGAAGTCATAGTCTTTGGACCAAGAGTCTTTCGATCTGTCGGAATGCCTCCAGCGCTAGTCTTACACGCATGTGGTGCTGTAGACGATGATGCTACTAGACTGGATAAAAATTTTAAAATTTTAAAACAAAAGTTGTTAAACTTATTTCCAAAAAGGTTGTTAAATGATTAATGCTTAAAGGACATATACACGCACACAAACGCACACAAAAACGACCAGACACACATATACACCCATGTATGTATGCATGTATGCATGTATGGATGGATGGATGGATGGATGGATGTAACAAAGTGTTGAGTAACTATCAACAAGAGTGCTCAATACATACACGTAGAGCGGTATTAGAATAAAACACCTAAGGAAGAGACGGTGAATTCGCTACTCAGAGTTTCTCGCTTTAGCGATCGTCAGACAAAACCTTTGGGTGTGGGAGATCCTGGGTTTGAACCGGGACAGCGCCTCAAGCACTTCATGTTTAATGAGTTCTATACTATTTAGTTCATGACAGCTTGTGTGTCTGCCTGAGTGTGTATATATATATATATTTTTTTTAATTGGACAGAACAAGCATATACCTATACTTCTGTTTTTTGTCGTTCTTAGATTTCTGTCAGGTAGTGCGATGTCCTTACTATGGTTCATGCCGATCTCATGAAAACGGATTTAAGTGTGAATGTTCTCAGAATTGTCCATCTGTAAGTGAACCAGTTTGTGGAACTGATGCTAAGACTTACATCAATGAGTGTGCACTTCAGAGGGCGTCCTGTCTTGCAAAGAAGTGGATATATGTCAAGAAACTGGGTTCATGTGGTACGTTGTGAACTTAACTTTTTATCTTGCAATGCCTGTGTGATGTAGAACATTCCTACTACACCTCTTGACTCACCTAGCACATGTTTTTGCTGAGGAAAAAAATTGCCCATAGCTCTTGAGAAACGTTTTGGTCTTTGTACTAATTGTTTGTTAGGATAACATGTTGATACCAGGCCTTTCAGTCAAGAAACTATAGGACATCCCGTCTTGTAGGTTTTGAGTCAAAAGGCATCGAAAGTGTGCGTGAAATAGTTCATGTAAACAAAGCCGCTCATTATGACGCCTTTACTATAAAGATTTGGCAAAAAGTTCGAAATTCATTTACACAAATCACAGTTTATTCACTTGGAACCCTTTTTTGTTTAGAAATTCGGGTTTTGCATAATTTGGAAGCAACTGATTGTTCCCCCACGTTATGTCAATTTGAGTCTCACCTACTGTCATAGCAATGAAATTCTTATTTTATTATTTCTTTTGAGAATGGCAGCGAGCAGTACGAAAAGGTATTGTTCGAATTGTACATATTTCATTGCAGAATGGCTTTCATTCCTTGTAATGCGCAATACTCCGTTGGACGGTCGTTTTTCAAAAAACTGGAATACATTCCAAAATAGGTTGCATGAGTTGGAATGACGTAAAATTTATCATTTGGTATCACAAGAATTTGTCCTTTTTACTATTGCAAAAGTACAGCATTAAGGATAAAAGCCAATGCAAATTGTACTCAGAGTAGAAAATCATTTCCTTCTGTGGTCTCCTTCATAGTTACGTGTTTTTATCATAAAGCTAAAATTGTTTTCGTAGACTGTAACTAGTTCGTTCCTTTGCTCATAGAAACAGAGTTTGGGATAACAATTGAGGATCATAATATCTGAGACCATGCAGTAAAAGCTAATATGAATATACAGTCTTCAGAAAACACTGAAATGGCAGGCGACCAGCCATTTTGTATCTGACAGCCTTTGCCTCATTTTAATGTAAATCAGTATTTTAACACTTAGACTCGCTCATAAACAGCCTCAGTAGCCCGTGTTCTGTGTTTTCACTTTAGTATTTTAGCGCCCGCCAAGCGCCACCTATCAGTGATAGGATCCTAAGCGCCCCGTGGAGCTTTCCATCGGCGGCAAAGGGGCGGTAGAAACAGCGATGTAAATCGTAGAGGATGTTGCGATTTTTAAACTTTCGTTTTATGTAATCTTTTGCTGGTCTTTTGTCGGAACGTTTCAAAATTGTTCACTTGAGATGCCGTTAAAGCTCACCAGGAAGCACAAGCTCTTGACCCTGTTTTAAAAACTGAATATTCGACAGTTTAAATTTACTGTATTCAAGATGCATGCTTACAACGGACAGATCGCTAACGTCTTGACACCTTAAATCTGCAAAAGAGGTCCTACAGGCTGTGGCGCAGTTTTTTTCGGTGCGAAAGGGAAAAGAGTACAAGTA
Source organism: Carybdea cf. marsupialis auct. non (Linnaeus, 1758) (assembly GCA_010016065.2). Lineage (NCBI taxonomy): Eukaryota > Metazoa > Cnidaria > Cubozoa > Carybdeida > Carybdeidae > Carybdea > Carybdea cf. marsupialis auct. non (Linnaeus, 1758). The sequence goes on along the minus strand of JAAAKL020017055.1, from coordinate 696 downwards.
AAGTTTTTAAGTCGCTGTTGCAAGGAATGGTTGCCTCTTTGACTTGTGAGTATCGGTCTTTAATTCCTGATGCGCTGTAAGACTTCAAAGCAACCTGAGCTCCATGAAAGGATTGCCAGATAGCCACAGAATTAAAAGGTCGTTCTTAAGACTTCAAAGGATTATCAAATAAGTACTCGACAGCAGGTGATATGTCGATCAGGATGAATAAGATTGATCACGTCAGGCTTTAGCCTGAATATCAACCAACCAATTCAAGCCTATAAGGAATTTATTTACTAGGTTGTTCCTACGTTGTCCCTCAAAGGAGCACCGCAGTTTCACTAGCTGCAAGTTTTACACAAGAAGTAGTTTTAGCTAGAAAACATCTTAGAGACAACTTTAATTTGTTATTGTTTCCGTAAGTTTTTAAAACAAAAGTATTCAACAATATAAAATCATCTATCTTAGACAAAAGTAAAGGACGTCGTAAATCGTCATGCTACAACATTTGCATCCTTGATGTTTACTGATTTTTTATCTCGTAGTAGTGGAAGTAGTAGTAGTAGTGATAGTAGTAGTTGTAATAGAAATAATAGTAGTAGTAATAGTGGTAGTAATGGTACTAATGGTAGTAGTAGTAATAGTAGTAATATAAGTAATAGTAGTAGTAGTAATAGTAGTAGTAGTAGTAGTAGTAGTAGTAGTAATAGTAGT
>JAAAKL020017054.1:0-10770 GCA_010016065.2 Carybdea cf. marsupialis auct. non (Linnaeus, 1758) | reverse complement strand
CAAACTCCTTTTGGCGGCAAAGCTCAGGTTTCGTCAGCTTGATGTAAATTGCCTCTAGGACCTTAAGGTGATGTACAAAGCGCGCTTGCTCTAAAATTGAAAAACAGTCCATAGAGAAATTATCACAACACTCCCTATTAAGTAACAAATGTCGAGCAATAGCCGACTATATAACTATATTATGATTCGTGTCCTTAATTGTACCTAAGCAATAAGTTCATCACAATGTTGCTTTTGTTTGTAGCAAAGATTTGGATGAAATATACATCTCACTCCCTGTGGCTGAAAATCTCGCAACAAGTCTTTGTTATAGATATTTAATTGACAAACACATTTTTGGTACAACACAATTGAGATCTAGATCAGGTCCCAAAAAATGTTTTCTTCGGAGGACGCATGATATCGCACGCAGCCTTGAAAAAATGAATCCGTGCACAATCAAGTAAAAATGTAGAATATCAAAAAAACAATATCTTGTAACTTCGAAGTGAATGAAACTTCTTCACAACCAACAATTTTGAATAATTACGTTTTTCTGATCGGAAACAGTTTTCTGCACCAGAAATACTCGCCCATAAAGCATCCTAAATAGCCGAGTCACCATCCTTAATTTATAATTTTTTTCAGAATTTTGAAAAATTAACATGCCGGCAATAAGCTTCTATGCTATAACAAACAAGTCCATACGAATTTAACACAGATATCACCTTTGGTGTCCCCTTTAATATTTGATACTTGATAAGAGATCAAAACAACTTTTAATAATGCTAAAACTGGATAATAAACATAACTTAGAATGGGTACACTTGGGACGATTCAGTGAAAAAGTAAGACATTTTATAAGGAAAAATACTTTGCTTGTTACTTTCTTTTAAAAAAAAACCCGAACCGGGGTGAGTTGTGACAGTGAGAAGTTCCTGATCCTTCCATCATCATTTTTACTTTTATTCCAACTTGCATGGATCCGGAGTGTACTGGGGCTTCTCATAGCTTTTAAGAAAGGAGAACACACTAATGTGTTGAAATCAACTGTTTTCCCAATATCCAAAGTTTACCGTCATGCCGCTAGTCCACTATACAAAGCCACTTTCACCCCACTGTACGTGGAGTGGGTACTTTCTCACATTTGAACACCTTTTTGCAAAATACAGCATAGGATTCAGGCTCCAGTGCAGACAGCCCTCAAAGGCTTTTGCAGACAGCGTTACTTTTTGCTACACCATATTACACTACATCGACGTTGCGGAGAAAAAAAATTTTTTTTCACCGCAACTAACCTACGTTCTTAAGACTTAAGTCAATTTTAACCTCCTCTAGAGCTTAGTTCACACTCTTGGTACCTAAATCCTCTAGAAAAACTTGCGTTTCAGAAGAACTAGTTTCATTACTCTCCGATCGCGAAGGCCTAGCTTCTTCCCATTGTTCCTTGATCAAGAGATACATCTACAACTGAGAAACGTTTTCACGAGATATGCGCTTTCTGTTTCACCAAATTGGTTTCGAGCTTGTTCCATATATTTCTTTCAGATATTCATCAACGGAATCTGATATATTGAGCTCGTTTCCTGTTGTGGAATCGACATTCTAGGGAAACTCTGATAAAATGTATCTTGGCTGAATGGATAAATGCGACAGTTACAGAAGCCGGTTTTGAGGTTATCTGTATCCAAAGCACATACAAGCTGCTTCAACATGGCAGAAAAAATTTCCTTTGACAGTGTTGCCAGATTGTGATTCTCCCGCTTCTTTAAGATCTTTCTTCATTTTTTATTCAGTGGTCCATAAAACCCAACATACAGCAGCTGTCATCTATGTATGCCATTTGGTACAAGACAAACAAATGAAATTTCATGGTCTTAACATAGTTTCAATACATATGTACGAAAGTGAATGTAGAATTATCTGCCTCAACGCTCACTGTTCTAAACCGATCGTTGAAGCAATAGTTGACGAACCAGCCACCTCTTGAGCAGCTACATCGTGTGGGCTGTGGTCCACCTCTTGTCCACGTTTTCCACATATTATTGCTTTGTACACAATATATAGTGGCGACAGTTCTCCTGCAGCCGTACCTGCGAACAAAATGCTTGCTGCTCCTTTCCAGTAATACAAAATGCCCACTAGATATTTAGTCCCTTTCTGAATTGTGATTGGTTTGGAATTGTTTTAAACACTGACTGAAAATACCAGACCCAATTGCTGTCAAACAGCAGTATTGGATTTTAGCAGCTGTTACATAACTTAAGAATATCAAATGAAGAACTAGAGGGCAGAATAAGAGAAGAGGGAGACCAAACATAACATGGAGCCAAACTGTGGAGACAGACCTGATGAAGGAAGGTAAGACGTGAAGCGCTGGGAGTTCACAAAACAGAAACAGCCCGTGATTCTTTGTACCTTAATGTGCAACATCATACAGAAAGAAATGAGGCTGAACTTACCACCATGCCAATATTGTGTTTTTCGGTCGAAGATACCTCTTCTACTGCATCATCCATTACAAGGTTCATAAAGGGGTCAAAGCCACGCAGCACCCCTGTCACAAGCCTGTTACCATTGAGTTTCACTACAATTTTAAAAATTGAATAAAAAGGCAGTTCCATAGTATTAGATTACCAATAGAATCCCTGCCAAAATCTACCTATGTCAGTGAAGGCTGAAAGTGATACTGTTAAGACTCCCTGTTGCATATGTACTAATTTAAAAGAAGCAATGAATAGATAACATGCTGAGATATCTCTACATCCTTTTAAGTGATATAGGATTTTTTAACAAATATACCACCCTCTAGATCTAGTCCAGTGACAAGATCGGGAGATAACCGGCGACCAATGACTTGACATTAGATACTGTATTAGATCCCTCTCCTCAACAAGCTCCTTCTCCAAGGGCCAGACTTAACTAATGGTCGGGACTCCAACAGATACTATCACACTGAGTCTTGATGGGCCAGAGACAATGGCAACTAAAAGGTGTCTCCACACTTGAACTAAAACCTTGCCACTGGATGCACTTTTCAATCATACCAAGGATTCTAACAACCAATACATACACATACACACACATACATATGTACATACATAAATAGATATCACACCAACTAAAGGCAGACCAGAGCCTCTAACATCGAATTCTCCATGGCATGTTGCATGGCAAATGTTTGATCAACCCATTGCAACAAAATTTTACTAATGTTCTATATGGTAATCATTTTCAATATATGAACACCCAGCTTCATGCTGGCATGGAGGTAAATTTTGGTCCTAAAATCCCAACATCCACTTTATTTGATTTTGTTTTGGATGCCTTGCTAAATCATGGTGCGTGATAGGCCACCATATAGGATAATAAGCTTTCTTTTGGTACCAATTATGACATAGGTTATAAGCAAAATCCTATGCAATCACCAAATAGGCAAACAAGTTTGAGCAGTGGTTAGAACTACAAAACAACGTCATTAAAAAGTAAATGCTTGATCATTTGCCTACTTCAAGATGACAAGGCATATTTTGGGACCATAAACAAGGACTGAAAGAACCAGTACATCTACAATCAAGAGATCAGACATCAATAAACTTACAAGGTCAAGGAATGAGGAGCTCTGAGCAAGTGTGAATGCATTAGCAGTTGACACAATGTTAATGATACTCATGTCGAAAGAATACAAGACTCACACTTCACCATGACTGTCAATAAAATGGCTTCAATGAAAATATACCAGAGGTTTTGCGTCATATGTATCAGTTGTGGAACTACATATTAAACACTTCTTTGCTGCTCACCTTATTCCATGTATACAACTACCAAGCGGGCAATCATTTTACCAGGGCCATTGAAAAATCAAACAGTGTGGTTAGAATTGTGGGCCACAATAGATCAAATTTTCTGAATGTTTTCTTACATGTTTTTACATGCTAGCATGCGTTGTACGGATGCCTTTATACACAGGACCTGCACTGCATACATAGGGTACTTTAAGACCCCTGTCATGCCCTTTCTGTTGTTATATCCACTAGACCAGTGATTCCCAACCTTTTCTGGATTGTAGCCCCTCAGTGATCAAATAGCTCCACCTTTCCTTTCTATGACAATAGAGACATGCACCAAATTTTGAAGTACTGACATAGTTCAAATAGCATATGTTGGTAGTAGTTTTAAGTTCATTTTTTAAGTACAGTTTTTAAAGTTTAAGTTCTATTTCTTGTTCTCAATTTTATGGTTGGTACTGATTGTGCAAGGAGTGTTCCCAGATATCTGGTGTAAATTCAGTAAGGTATAGGCATAATTCTATCACCTCCTTCAAAAACATTTTTGCCCCTAAGGGGCCAATATCACCCAGATTGGGAAACACTGCACTAGACCATGCAAGGTAATGACACTACAGATGCACTTAAACTGCCTGCCACATCAATATACTACATACAATAAACAAGCAACGACCAGTTTCCTTTTAGCAATGCTCATTATACAGGAGAAGTGTTGCATACTCCAACAACACTTAAACTTTTCAAGAGTAATTATTAGGAACTAACAAAGAATAGGATACCTCAGAAGGGAATGAAAAGTCACTGTTTAACCCAAATAAACAGGAGAAACAGATACTACAGTATGATGACGATGGTTGTACCCATCACAAAGCTAGGATTAACTAAAGAAAGGCAATGGGTCCATTCTATTGTGATGGACATGCACTTTACAGACTTACTGTTCCACTCACACATAAAAAGAAACATATGCTGGTGAGGTTTCACACCATGGGACCTATGGGAACCAGATTTTATAAAATGGCATGCAGTTTGATGACATTACCCCAAGGTACCTATATATGTTTACAGCTTATAATAAACCCTCAGTTAACATAACCTATTTGTCAATTGCCTGTACTTCACTAATTCATTAAAGTATTCAATTTCTTCAGATTCAAAAGTGTACAAAAGAGGGCATTCCAATGATAATAAAACATATATTTTGAGATTTTTGCTGACAAGAATTCTGTATCCTGACAGATACGACACAAATTCCAGAAAATTATCCCAAACATATATTAAAACATTTACAAAAGTACTATTTTAGACATGGTAGCACTCAAAAAGATGGGCGATAAGGAAACCCAAAGCCTGATTGTAATCACAGATGAAACAATGGAGATTTGTATGAGAAGGAAAGATCACTTACATGACATTCGCTTGTCCATATACCTATCAATGCAAGGAAAAGATAAAAATTAGTTAACAATGACTTCATATCAAATCAAAGTAGAAATGGATCCAAAATACATCCCATATCTGTAAATCTGGTAGGATGTTACAGACTGATACTGTCAAGTTAAGAAAATCAAATATGTTAAGCAAACTTCCTACAGTACCACCACCTCATTGTAATCTTTGTTGAGTAAAACTATCCTTGGCACAAGTAAAGTTTTAAAAAAAGGTAAAATTGTGTTCTAACAGCAATGTTGACACATGTGAAATCATTATCATTGCTTTGTGCATACTTCCATGATAGCAGGGGTTCAGTGGGTTTCTTATGTAATGGCTCTTTTTCAGGCCACGTGTGAGCTCACAGACCAGCTTGACAATCTGCCATAACGTTTTGCTTGGTCTTCCTAGATCTAGACCCCTGATGAGTACTAACCAGAGCTATTATGGTCTACGGTTCTCCTGGAAGTATGAAAAGCCAAACCACACCCAAAGCAAAACGATAACAAATCGTGAATCTTCTTCATTTATAAAGTCGTTTTTCTCCTACTTAGTTTGTGTATATTGTAGCTCAAAAATTCATGGAAAAGAGTCCATCTTTGTTCTACAAATCTGTTTTCTAATTTTCAAAATTGTGTTATTCAACTCTCCTGAAAAAAGATTCCAAAGATATGCAACTTTTTTGAAGTTTTGTTGTGAACAGAGAATATATCTAAACTCAATGTGACACTAGGCTTTGGCACTGGCCTACGGTTGATGGTAGTTATTTAATTTTGGCATCAGTTACTTTGATACCAATGTCCACCGTTGGTTACTGGTTATTAAGTAACAGAAAATCTCATTTGTAATTTTTCCCATGTGGGCTATTGCCTAAAGGTTGGCTGATCACTGGCAAACATTGACTTTAGTAAACAAGAAGCATCTGCGTTTCACTCTGTACAAGTTATTTTCCTAGAAAAGAAGCTGTAGGGCAGCACCAAGGCACTTTTCACTACCCTCTTTTGTGTTTTTCACCTCTGCAGCCCATAAAGGGCTGTATTTGATCCAACATAATTGTTATGAAATATGTCTGCCACAGTCCATTTGTATCATGTTCAGCAGGAGTCCTTTGTTCATATGTTGCAATCAAGTTCAGAACAATGGGAAAAGCCCACCTATTGTAACCATGATACAGAGACTGTAGGATTGCAGTTCCAAAATCGATAACAAAACAAGTAAACATGAATTTTGGAGGCTGTGTATATTTTACAAAATAAAGACTGGTACTAATAGAATCAGTGAAAAATTTTGGACAGACCTGTTTTTCAAAGGTACGTTTAACAGTAGTTGTTCTAATGATATCATGTTAGTTATCCTTCCCAAATTCAGTGATATTCTACATCATTAATTGCGTGGTCACATACACTCACTTATAAACAAGCAGAAAAATCAATTTTAATGCAATGAAGCAAATACTTCAAATTAAAATAATGGTATGGTAATAATTCTATATCTTGTTTTCTAAACTCTTGTTCATTTACCACACTTCCGTGAAATGTGTTGCAGAGGTGAAAAATAAGGGTAACTTTCACCTGCAGAAAAACATTTCTATGAACTGGAGCTGCTTATGACTGGGATATTCAGAAATTCCACATAGAATATAACTGGGCATACAACAGTGGTTTTTGTTTTTAAATGTATTCTCTACTTCATGAGTTATCAGTAAATCACTGTGTGTAGGTACACAAAATTCTCATTTTGGTGTGAAATATTCACACTTCCTAAGTCAAACAGCCGTGCAACCCCTACACTTAATGTGCCATTGCTGTCTGCATACATAGACATCACTGTCCTTATAAGCCACTCATGAACACTAAGTACTCTCATATCATTGCCCACTAAAATATTTCCCTTGGAACATGGTATATAGCCTTATCTAAATCAACAAACGCAAATTATAGCTTTTTCTGCTTTTCAAGATACTGTTCTTGTAATTGGCATGCTATGAATATAGCATCCATCATAACTTTTCCAGGCATAAACCCAATTGTATGGCACTAGTTTCAACTTTACTCTAATCCTTTGTTCAGTGATCTTCTAAAAAACTTTCATCCTTGAAAATGCAGTCAGTGATGTACAATTATGCAACAACAAGCACTTGTAGACTATCACAACATAGGACCTCTTTTGATGGATGATGACTTTGAAGTAGTTTGTAAGATTTGTATAATGTGATCGAATTTTCTATTCTACTGAGCTGAGAAGGAAGCAATCATATTGTTTATGTTTCTCTCTGCAGATATGACCTCTGTTCTTAAAAACTATTTTTAGTGTGCAATTTACAATGTTAAGTACTTATGCTATTGCTGATTGGGCCGGGGCAGAATGGCCTCTGCTTTCATTCTTTCCTCTAAAAATCTCAGCGAAAAGGATATACAAATCCAAATTAAAAATTTGGCGACAAGTACCGGTAACTAATACACGAACAGACTTGGCACGACCAGGATAAGGGTTGTTGTCAATATTGCACACGCAGACAGATGTAATTGAAATCCGAAAAGCACGTCAACGCATCACAAGTTGGTTTATGCTGCTGTTCACCATAATTCTATTACATATTAGAATTCACTATATTAGTACTAAAACTTATACAGATTGAAGCTTAGTACACAATCTGCCTGTAGTGATAATTATACAAAACAAAAAATTCTTTTATTCATTTCATACTTACTTTTTCAATTCTGGTGGGTGAGCCTTACTCATTTTGATTCCGTCTGATGAAAATACTGTCCGTTCTTTCGTTATCACAACAGTTCCCACTTCTTCCAAGCGATTTACAAACGTTCATGATTCGCGCTACTGTAGACTCGTTTCGAATATGAGGTATAATGATGGCAGACTATGCTCTCAACTTGTCACTCGAGCAAAGGTGGACCCATAGTTAGTCGGTATGCTATATTTCACTTTCTGTTGATTATGGAGCGAACGTATATAAAGAGTACGAAGAAAAAAAGTGCGATTGATCTCATAAACTATAGACAGAAAACCGCAAATTGTTCAAGGGGATTGGGTAAGCTAGTTTTAAGGAAACTTATAGAAAGTACTGGACGATACTTTAAGGAGGTTTGGAACAAAACATCTCCTACAACAATAATGTACGATGGATATTTATACTATTCAAACTTCAGAGTGTGGTATGGTGGATGCTTCCTATGTGACGGCACACCACATTTGCTATTCAACAAATCGAGTAGAAGTGGCAATTGGCGAATCGAAGACGCTGTTCGCTTCGAATCCCCTGCAACATTTACAGTGAATGAACACACCAAGGCTATAGACTTTATCCCCGGCCATTCCCCTTGTCTCCTTGCACTAACATCAGACGATTGGCTTGTTAGATACACCCAATCACCAACATGGAAGGTAGAAGAAAGAATATATTTATCAGATCGTTATCATTTTAAACATATTACCTGGGGATCCAACATGGATACATTCGTATTAAAGTCGATCCGTTTCTGTGGTCCGTGTTCAATGATCAGAGATCCAGCAAGGAATTCAATCCCACAAATACGTCGAAACAAGCCCCTACTTTACCTTTCAATATTCCAAAATGTACCGTTAAAATTCATTGTTAACTTCGGGGTAGTCAAGTCGGTTTGGGGTGATGATTTGATCGATGCAAATATTTCACATGGCATGTTTGTCACCATTCATCGAAAAGATGTTTTGAAATTTTACGATCTTGAGAGCATAATTTACCATCATAGAACCAGAGTATTTGACATAGGGGAGGAAATAGTTGATGACGCTGACCTTATTCAGTATTTCTCAACGTTGGGACAAATGAGAAATTTGAGCCGTCCGTTAGAAGTTGGCAGATATCCACTTGGAATTCCGGTAAACTTAACTAAAGCTGAAAAGCCACCTGTCTTGTTGCAGCTCTCAACTTGCCAAAGTATAGTGTCCTTTGGAGGATTCCCATGGAGGGCTATTGTTGCACAATGTCGAGAGGGAAATCTGTTTAATGTGTGTAATATTAGGAGCCGAACTGTAGATGCTGTTATCAACACAGGTCATGATCCAGACTGTCATGAAGGAACATACTTCCATGAAGATAATTCAGGGAGAATATTAAGCATTGGAAGGCAAAGTCTAAGGTTGCCTGACTATATCCTTTACAATACACATAGTCTAGATGTAGTTTAATACCTCAAGATTACTTTTATTTCTTTTTTCCAGTATTTACAACAAAACGTCATGTAAACACAAGTACACGATAGTGTGATCAATACGATTCTCTACACATTTGGGGCAGGCATAAATGAAACTGGTATATTACCATTAAGTAAACTGTTGATGAAAGTAACTTATTGAAAAAGCCATTGGAGCTGGTCTCAAAATGCCAGCATAGTAATTTTTCTGTTACTAATAAATACAAGGACTTGAGTATATAGTGAGGCAGATTATAAATAGGAATTGAATTAAATTTTCTTTCATGGTGTGATGAGTGGCTAGGGATAGGATATGAAACTGAAGGCAACTGCTTTATAAATGTCACTTTTCTTTCTACCACTGCTTAGTAGTATTAGGTTCTACCTGCAGTATCAGTACTTGTCCGTATATCATCATATTTATATATATCAGATTTTCTAAGTACAATTGCATGCTGGTCTGTATTGGCATTTTTATCTGCTTCATCATTGATGTTACTTGCAGTGACCACAAATTCTATTATTTCAATGAAGAATCACCTATGACCATCTTCCAAATCAGTTATAACTGAAAGGCTGTGAATACAGTAATGTTGACTTCTGATCAATATTTTTGTTCTATGTTGCCTTCCTTTGTGTTACTGTTTCTAATGGGATATAGTAGTATCACTGAGTATGTACCTAAAGGGCTGATGCCTATTTTTAATGTCAAATAAAACTGAATCTTTGATACAACATACATGATTTGATCATTTTAGTTTGTAAGGCCACTGCATTCTTAGATTGCCGGTCAGTTTATGTTATTTTGTATATTAGGTTCTATTCAATTTTCTAATGTTCTCGCCTTCTTATTACTTTTTAGCTGCTTGTCATTGAAGGAAGGAAATGCTGAAGGGGCATTGCAAGTATGTAACTTCAAAATTGATGTGTCAGAAAAGATGCCTGATGTGGAAAACTACTATTCCCATTCTGGGAGGAGTGTGAAACTAAGAAGGCAGCTATCTGAGCTATCTGATGAAAATATCATTCTTGATATAGATTATGATGATGAACTTGATATCATTGTTGTTCTATCGTCAGACTACAGTGCTTCCAAATGCCAGGGACATGTAGGATTATATGACAACTGCAGTGGGTCTGTAATCAGAGAGTTTACATTTAAGGAACAATTTGATGATTCTGACTTATGGTCTGTGTACATAGATAGGGACGTTATCTTTTGCATCTGTCGCAAAATTTCATCAGGAACAAAACACTACTGCAAATTATTTAGACTTTCAGATAAGCAATGATTTTATCCATTGTACAATCAAACTTGACAATTAGTATTACTACAACAAGCATCACGAGATTTGAATTATTCCCTTTTTTGTAGTTCC
>JAAAKL020017053.1:0-10770 GCA_010016065.2 Carybdea cf. marsupialis auct. non (Linnaeus, 1758) | reverse complement strand
TTTACAGTAGTTTGAATTCCCATGAAGCCGTTTACCACTTCACGATGATAACAATTGGTATCGACTTTTGCATCTATTGGAGCTCGTCTTGCGTAAATGTAAAAGATATTCGAGTTAGCTTGCACATCTACGTATGCTTTTTTTCAGCTGAAATAGACACTAGTAAAGTAAATTCACGTAAGTAAAACAGTAAAACAGAACTGCCTCGAAATACCATTTTCTTACAATGCATTCCAAAAATTCTAATAAATATCTTGCTGTAGAAAGAATTGTCAATTTTTAAAACATAACTGTCAGCTAGTATTGATTCTATCTTTTAGTGACATAAGCATGCTCATTTCAGACAGCTGGTTTAACCATAGAAATCACTTGTTACGCATGCGCATGACCTAACATAACAGCACTATTGCTTGCCTGATGGTGTTGCAGGGAATTCTTCCGTCAGCCAACCTATGCTTAGATTGATGCTCCTTGTTTGTTGGAATAGGTATAAGGCCTCAGTTGGAGATGCGAACTTGACATGTACGCAGGTGGAGCGATAAATGGGTAATACTTACTTATACAGTGCAGGTGACCTCTGTAATTGCGATATATCAGATTCACTGGTATTTCTATATCAATTTAACGGAAGATATTTGATACCTAAATTTATGAATAGCTCAATAGCATGTTAATGAAACATAACGGCCGATGATCATCCGACTCTTTTCAAAGCAATATTACGTATAGATGTAACAGGTAAAAAAATCAAAATATCATTAAATAACTTTTTCTGCCTTTTAAAGGCAGTGTAGGGAGGTGGAAAAGCTAAAAGTAGCTTGAGATATGGAGTGAAACAATGTAGTCAGTTAAGTACAAAGATTTCGCCAATTGGCAATTATTTATCGTTACTGAACAACCTTCCAGCCCCAAAATAAGGCGTTACCCATTTACTTTCTCAATTACTGCTCTTGCTACTGCGGACATTCGTAGATAGCAGATTCATGATAGATGAAACAGTTAGCTATTTCCCTTGTGTTTGTTGGTTTGTAGCGAAGAGATCATTTTCCTGCTGCTGCGTTTTCGTGTACTCAGCAGGACTTCTATTTTAGAATAAAAATTACCATGTCTGGGAAGATAAGCCTAGAAGACTGAAATCCGATATATATCCTTCACCATGGAGATTGCCTATATCTTTATAGTCATTACATGTGTTCGCAGATGATCAAACGACAACTCTATCATTTAAATACTTAACGGTCTCAAGACAGCAATTGCTACTACACGCTCTTTTGACTTCTACAGTAGGTAAGTACCTGCCCATCGAATAAATCACTTCAACTCTAGTTCTAAAGCGTTCTCTATGTAAACTAGCCATTAAGGAACTTGCGCGACATCTGACTACCTGTTCGGGCCGACTTAGTTCGAGAAAAGGAATAACGAACAGAAGGGCTGTCAGATTTAGTAACCGTGAAAAAGTAAACTGCATTTTCTTTGTTCAATATTACGATTAACTTAGTTGTCAATGCAATGTTTATATCTGTAAATACATTGAACCTTAAACAAAGTAGTAGATACCGATAAATAAACGAATAAAGCAGGTTCAAATTTGAAGAGGATGGAGTCATAGCTTTTTAAACTTCTAGCTGGAAATATTAGAAAACTGAAAATAATGTTAGCGTTAAGTACCACAGTCCGTGTGTTAGGAATGAGTAAGGCGTATTTACGTATGCTGCGTTATCTAGTGCCTTTATTGTGGTAAACGAAACAATAGGATTACATCTCGTTGTAATAAGAAAGTTTGACCGCAGTTGCGTCGTCCTTCATTAAGGTGATGTTCATTTGGCGTCAAATAAAAAGAGCAACGTATTCGCTATTAAAGTATTGACTGTCAAAGAGGGTTTATCATGTTTATTTAGTGTAACGGGTCGGTCAGTTTTGTTCCTGTTTGCAAAGTAGAAAAAGCATAAAAATCGAGACGCTGTATAGTACAAAATCAATTGAACACTGCTTTATATTCTCTCAAGTGCAGTGCTTAGTCTGGCTTTGTGAATCGCACCTTCGTGAGGTGCAGTGTCGATATCCAAGTGATCATTTTATCGTGTTCTCCCATTGCTGACATAATTATATCGTTGTACCTGTAGTGTGAAGGCAGCCATAAGAAAATGTTCAAAGTAATAATTGATTAGGAGAATTTTTAAATTAGCAGGTGAGACGACACGAATGAACTGACAGATTGCTCTATACAGGTCGATCTTGAAATGATGTAAAATGGATTGATGTGGCCTGTTGAACTCTGGAATTCCTAGAGTTTCATGACTTAATAAATATAGTTTAGTGCACTTATTGTCAGATCTTACTGGATCATTCATCAAAACATCAAATCACTCATCCCATTTATTTTATTGTGTTTTCCCTTGCCCTTAAAAAATCAAGTATTTCAAATGCTACAAAAACTACACTTGTTTGGCCGTATGATTTAATTGTCGCGATGGTCACATGAATTCTCAATCTGACGTCGGATTAAAAATTTGAAAACCAGAATGACAAGAATGCTTCAAGGGAGAATACGGTATCTTATATTAACCTGTCGCCAACCATTAGCCAAAGTCACAACCGACCGATTTCTGTATCACCATAGAACTAAAATACAAAATTTATCTGGGAGAAAAAAGCAGTATGTTTTAGATGTAACGTGGAATACCTTAATTACTCCCAAATCCATAGTCAGAGCTTATGATTTCCATTACATTTCTGTATCTCAAGTAGTACTCTATACTGGCGTATGGAAACTGAAAATCTAGACCAAGCTATCTCTACCAAGGTGAAGAGCGCAGTCAGAGCACACCTTCAAACCTTATGATTTCCATTACATTTCTGTATCTCAAATAGTACTCTCTACTGGCATATGGAAACTGTAAATCTAAACCAAGCTATCTATACCAAGGTAAAGAGCGCAGTCAGAGCACACCTTCAAACTTTATGGTTTCCATTACATTTCTGTATCTCAAGTAGTACTCTATACTGGCATATGGAAATTGTAAATGGATGACCAATTTAGGCATGTTGTATTCACCAGTGAGTAACTGATACCGGTACGGCCAGGATACGCAATTACATATCTCAACACATTTGCAGTATGCGAGGCTAACACGGCTATTATTTGTAAGAAACCTAACGACTCAAAGTGTTCTATTGATTAACGGTGCGGTTTTCATCATGTCAAATGTATAGGTAGTTTTCACTATGTCACTTCCGGTTCCGTGCCAATTTCGAAAAAGTGATGACGGGCAAACAGTTGCAGGCAATTGTTTCCACAGTACCGCCAATACCAAAATGTGCCATAATCGTTGTCGATTCGGATCTTCCGAACGTTCCAAAGTCGTGTATTTGAATTCCCTAACCAACGTGTTCTATTTATGGCAAACCTTTCTTTGAGCTCGACGTGAAAAAAGTCTCCCCATCAATGTCCATTTTGTCAAATCTAGATGATAGAACTCGATCATATAGGATCCTCTTTAGTTAAGATCTTTGTCATATCATGATACAAATCATAGTATGTTTATTCATCATATTTCGTGGGTAGTCTTTCCTGCTTGGTTGTCAGTGTAGGGAAGAAAGTGAACTTCTTTCTATAAATTTCGACCCCTAAGAGCAATTTTTCTTCTGGCCTCTCCTTTATATGAAATTATGCTAATTTGTACCTTAGCTACTATTCCCTCCCGCTTCTCAAACCTAAACAGTAATAAAGAATTTTTAAAATCAGTATTACTCTCCATTTGATTATCAATCCATCTCCTTTTACAGTTTAATGGTATAGTTCTCTGTTTTAATTCATTAAGACCCACCCCTAGTTTTAGAGAGTTAGGACATTTCTATCTACATTACGTATTCTACACCCATTACAATGAAGCACAAAAACCACACCAGCTGTACGAAAGGATGACGTAGGGTGGACTCTCGATTTGGATTCTGTATTGTCTATGCTAGAAAATGAAAGGCTTATCCGTTGATTAAAGCAATTCAATGACTACCAAAAAGCTAATTAAACGTGTTTTTGATGAATTGTTAAAGAGGAAGGTACTTAATGATTTTGACAGGACAGTACCAAGAAAAGAACGGAAGGGATGTATCCAAATAATTTTACATGTCTTTTTCCGTCTAAAAATGACTTGCTTCGTACTTAGTTTAAAACAATAGTTTTGGAGGTCTGCGCTGATGCAGTAAATCTTATATTGCTAAGACGCCAAATGCCAGGATATTGTAAGGGGGGTGAGATGATCTCCTCTTACGTGATATTTTGTTGAATGGGGGAAAACACTTTTGAAAAACGGACTTGTCACTACCATGCGTATACACAGTTTTTAATGTACCCCATCATTCTTTAAAAAACATAGACTAATAAAAATAGTTTCAGTAGTTGGGGTGTATGATGCGGCGTGATAATTATGTTCTACTGAGCCTTGTTTTCAAGATCAGCCCTTTCAAACAAACATCTGAAAATGGAATTAAGTTATCCGCAGTATAGATTATTTTCTATTCTCCCTGCGGCTCAGAAACATGGACAATATCTTGCAAGCTGGAGAAATGTCTTGATGGCACATACATCAACCTTCTCAAAAGAGTCCAAAACTTCAGTTGGAGATCACATCCTACCTTAGCTTAGATATACGGTAATCTCGACAGAATCTCCCATGTGCTTCTTCTGCGCCGCATGGAGCATGCTGACCACTGTAAACGTGCTGATAAAGAAGGTATAAGATCACTTCTGCTGTAGAATCCTTCAGGAAAATTTCACTGCCGAAGGCTCATCTATGTGGATATATCATCAGTGCCTCTGGTATCCCAATGGAAATTCTAAATGAAGCAATGGTGGACCGTGCAGTGTGGAGGATAATAAGCCGAGAAATTCCGACACAAGTCGACCGATGATGCTAGATTAGTTTCTTCTAGAGAAATACACGTAAAATTCCCGCAAAATCTGTTTAGTTCAGATCAAGTGCTCCTTAGCTTCCGGTTCGATACTGTGACTCTGCCGATCGCCTCATTATTAACATCCAATGATAAAAGAGCAGGTTTTTTCGCCCTGTTTAAGTTCATGATTCTGAATATCTACCTATCCAAACCAGGATCACTCTCAGAGGGATAACTTGTAGGGTCTACAAAGATTTCAGAGGAGGTACAGATGATCTCAGACAATAATTGACTTACGAAAGATTCCTGTAGTACTGTGAATAAACAGGATGTTCAACAGCAACTGTCAATCGAGGTGATAAAGTTTGACGAGACCCTACGACTGTTTTATTAAATATCCATTTGATACAGTTACGAACGCACTTGACAGCTAAAAACGGTTATCACCTTTCAATATCTGGACATTTAACCTAGGAGACGTGATGTAAGAAGATGTTTACTGAAGATGTGATATGACAAATTGTTACTTGTATCAGAGGATTTACATTTAGCTAATTACGACTACAATCTTTGTAACAAACAAAGGATGAGGATGAGGAAGTTAACAAAACATGTTTCAACGAGAGTGATAGTTTTCTTACGGAAAACCTACCGGGAAGATATTTATTGGATCGGAGCGACAATGCTGGTGGAGCCACCGTTACTGGAATAAATTTTATGCTTATCTTAGAGGTCTGGGTATCAGTAAACGTCAGCACTTCATTAACAGTAAACGCATGCTTTGGCTTTTATGGAGTAAAATGTCGAAAGGGAAAAAGAGTACATCCACAAATACGAATAGGCAGACAGAAGTATCATTCCTCAATTCATGAACGATCCCAATTTTTGCCGTCGTATACCTTGGACCAAATGCAAAATATGCAAAGGAACAAAGGAAAGCAGCTGTTTGGCATAGACAGACCTACCGCACGGCACTCTGGATGTCGGACCTTAAGGGTTTGCGTGCAATTACGTGAAATTCGTGAAAGTCTGCAGTTGGGTAGATACTCAAGATCTTTTTAAATTTATGAAGGATCATTGTTATCTAGTGTACAGCCACGTGTTCAAGATGGTAATATGCTTATTTTGAAATTTTAGCGGAGAAAATAGAGCTGCATCATGTAATTGCTATGAAAAGCTAGTCTTTAAAAATGTCATCAAGATCACGCAAAGATTGGCAGCTGGACCATTAGGACTGTATCCTGACGGATTTGAGGATGCAAAAATGCAATATACAATACGCTTGTAGGGCTTACAGTACAAGCTTTGATGACTTTGACCTGGTCAATCTCATAAAAAGGTTAAAAACACAGGCGAACAAGTACCTCATTAACCTAACAACAAGTTTCCTCATTTCTGTGAATTCCGTTGATCGCTAGAGCAACTTTAAACCTCATGGAGTGAGTACTAACGACAATTAAGGAATGGAAGCAACTGATCGGAGAGTGAAGTCATCAAAGTTATAAAACATCAGTGTGCAAACTGCTTTTTTCAAAGGAAATCCAGTACTTCAATGTTTTTTGTGAACAACACCTGATGATTTTTTAAACAACAGTGTTCAATGGAGACAGTAAGAGAGGAAACTATTATATGTGCGATAAAAGTATAAAGCAAATCAAAATTTTCTGATTAAATTCAACTGTTCTTAACAAGATGTCCTACAATTTCGGGAAGCTTTAGAAAGCTTCAATACTTGAATCACTTATACTGCGTTTTCTAGTATGACTACTGGTCTGGTTTTTCTTAGATACAATTCCCTTTGTACGCAAGCCAAAATGAAAGTTAGAAAAATTGCCTTTGTAGATGCAAGTAGTAACTATTCCAAGAGTTATTAACATACGTAAAAATGACAACAGAAAAACCTTACCCCCCCGATACCTGCTGCTAAATGGTCAGCGAAAATTGTTATCTTGTAAAATGTTTTAAAAGTATCAACAGGGTTACACATGGTATTTCTTCCGTCTTGCAAGTAGATTTGTTCGACTCCAAAAGGAAAAGTTGTGACGGTTAATGTTGTTTACAAAGTAATTGTTGTTCAGTGTCACCTGTGGTACAAAACCTGTCACACATACAAGTGTTACTTTTAACGGCATACTATAATGTTACCCTATCCCATATTTTCTTCGTGACACGTTCCTCCTTTATTGTGAATAATCTGATGTGATAAGTGTTTGTCCAAACGCTTGAAAGAATGAAACTGTTATTTACCGTAATAACGCACTGTGTAGGTCTTAAACCCCAAACTAACTTTCCTTACCTTCTCTTGAAAGTTTGTCCCTTGGTGTTTTGTTTGTTGTTCAGCTCAGTTTGACGAGATTTTGAAATCACCTTTGAATGGATTGTAGCAACAATCCGTACCTCATCTTTGATCTAAGAAAAGCAAAGTATATACATCATATATAGATCGCTATTTTCTACGCTATGTTATAATTTTCTTATACTGTATATATAAAAATGTTGTCGTGTCGATAAGTCATTGAAATGTCTCCATTGAAATACCATGAGGTTTTTTCTCTGGGGACAATTGCGTGGTTGGTTCAATCAGGGGCTTCTCAGAGACCAAATTACAGATGTGACGGAAATGGGTCAATTCAAATCTTCTTTGACAACCTATGGGTACTTAGCAGATGCAGATGTAGCATGATTATATATGTTCTTTTACCTTGAATATCGTTTTATTAGTACCAATGTCACGGTGCCCATGAAATGGCGGACGCTTCTGGAGTACTCGAGAAAGACTTTTCGCATGTTCATCTCCATACACATTTTGCAGTCCCCTTAGATGATCGAAATAATGTAATTTCTATCATTACTTGATTAATATCACAACCCTTTGTAACGACCTATAATTGCTTATTCCGTTTTACAGTTACGTCATAAAGCAGTCAGATGTAGATACAGCCACGTAAACAGGGACAACTGACGTTCCAAGTTGCAAGCAGAATGAAAAGAACATGGAGCTATATCTGCATTTCTTTCGCTATTGTGATGCACCATCCTGCAATAAATGGCATTGGTATGAACTGATTACAGATATTTTCTTAAACTTTAAGATTAATTTTTTTGATCTAGTATAATTAAAAGACCAGTCTGGTTTGGAAAATGTTTCATATCAATTATCAAAACACCCAAGCATTCTGTTGTCTGCGGCACTGAAGAAGCATATAAGTTACACTTGCAGTACATAAAATGGAGGAGTGTGAAACTATGATATAGTCATCACTATATATAGCAAACGCCTTCGATCTAAATGTATCTATCGTATCAAAATGAGGTATACACCTGGGATTTCTATTTTAACTAATTGTCAAAGCAGGTTTATAGCACATACTAGTAGTGTTTTTCTTACCTTGACTCTCTGGGAGATGATTGCGTCTTTTACCGGTTTATAGTACTCAGATAAGCAAAAATCGCTTCCCTTCAAATAATGCCCATCATAGGCTCTAGCATGAGAGGTCAGGCCTAAAGATGGCTAATGCCCAAGAAGACAACTTCCCCCCAAAGAAAAGATGACAAAAACATGTATCTACCAAAATCGTCCTTATCAATAATCATAATCATAAGCACAAATCATAATCATAATCATAATCATAATCATAATCAGAATCAGAAATCATAATTATTTTTTTAAAATTTAAGATATATAAGTTTCGTACCATACTAAGTTAGACTTGAATATTCACAATCGCAAATTCAATCGATTATGCCATAGTCGCGCCTACAGAATAAAATCACGTTTACAAAAGATAAAATAAGTGGATAATACAAGAGATCATCCTTTTAAAAATAAACTCGCTATTAGATATGTTAAGACTACTCAGCATGACTATGAAGCATTTACTGTTCTTAGCAATGCCACCAATAGAACTCATACTTAGATTGATGAAGGAATAATTACAGTTATTTAGGAATCTTCTGCTCAATGATTCATGTTTTAAAGATTTACGGTCAAAGTTTTCACTAATAATAATAATCATCATCATCATGATCATAATCAATCATCGTAATCATAATCAATCACCATAATCATAAACAATACTCAATCATCATAATCATAATCAATCATCATAATCATAATCAATCATCATAATCATAAACAATACTCAATCATCGTAAGAGGGAACACACCACCCTGCCACCCCTCTCAGCACGGACTAGTCTGAACCGTATTGTGAAAAATGGCATCATGGAAACTCTCATCGTACTTCCACTGTGCCATAGACCCTCCCAAGGGGTCACTGGTAGCTTATACGACCTTCATGCGACGACTAAAACGCTTGAAAAAGAGCACCCTTTCCGACCCACCTTGGGGGGGTAATGAAAAGTCCAGAGTACAGGTGTTTCTTGATCAACAAAAATAAACTTTCCTCTTAGCCTCGAAAAAGGAAAGAACTTACTCAAGTGTTCTTCGTAATCGCTACTACTTTACCTTCATTATCTTACAATCCTTCCTGAACAAAATCTTAGGAAATTTTAAGCTATATTAATACTTAAGTCCAATACTCCATCGGATTATTATTTCAATATTATGATGTAATCGCTCGGGAGCTTTTCTGCTTCAGGAGATTTTAAGACCTACAGGCATACCAACGTTAAGATGGTTCCCGAAGTGATAATCTCATGATACGAGTATATAAACACTAGTCAATCAGTCGATTTCATCTTGTGGTTTGAAGTCATGTCAATATCATATTACTACTTAAAGGAATCGTGCCATTGATGGAAAGGTCTGCCCTGTCAATACCCATCTGTAACATCAGTACTTTTTTACTTTGTGAGATTAGAGATGTTAAGGGTGCCACCATGACTACAGCTTTCCATAAGACTGCGGTATCTATTCGAGCTAAAGCCACTTGAAAGTTGTAAATTTGCTTGATATGAAAACAGTATAGGATTTCATTTTGTCATTTTACCAAAACCATCGTTATCAATGTCATAATCGGTCCCTATTCCCTTTTCTAAGAACTTAACGTTGGCTGACGAGACAATTTTTCTACACATATGTCGTATATAGAAATGAGAAAAACAATCCGGAGTACATCTCCAAGGTAAATTTAGTAGTAACATAAATAAGGTGACGGATCTCCTATGATATTGTTTTTTCACGTTCATGGAACGTATCCGAAGGAGAGAGGTACTATACCAGAGAATATCTTAGATATTTGTAAAATATTTTCTCACCATACCTCGGGATAGGAATAAAAAGGTTTAGGACGCAGACTCCGCCTCCATTTGCATATCTAAATTTCTTTCTACGATGAATTATGGTAGAATTAAAGTTAGTGGGAAAATTGTGTTTCCATTCTGGATGGACAGATGGACCACCATGAAAGCGTTTGAGAACCTGCCCTTGCGACCAGCCTACGTGTCACGTATTTTTACTAGGATGTATTGTGGAATATTACAAAGGAATCCATCTTTATTGCCCTACCAAAAAAGCCTGGTGCAGTAGACTGCGAGTTGCACAGAACTATCAGCCTCATGAGTCACATGACAAAGATTCTGCTACGCATTTTGATGAACAGAGCAAGGAACAAAATAAAACCAGAAATCGGACCAGAACAGTGTGGTTTCATGCAAGACACCGGCACAAGAAATGCCATTTTCATCATCAGAATGCTGGCAGAAAGAGCGCTGGAAGTTCAGAAAGATCTGTACATCTGCTACATCGACTATACAAAAGCTTTTGACAAGGTGAAACATGAAAATCTATTTGACATACTGGACAAACTAGACCTAGATGGAAAGGATCTACGAGTGATAAGAAACCTATACTGGGAACAATCTGCTTGCATTAGAATTGGAAACGATTTTAGCCAGTACAAGATGATTCAGAGG
>JAAAKL020017052.1:0-10771 GCA_010016065.2 Carybdea cf. marsupialis auct. non (Linnaeus, 1758) | reverse complement strand
ATTGTCATGTTTTGAGTCTGAGTTTGAGTTTGTGATTGCTCGCATGTCGAAACTTGCCATTTCTGCTTATGTCAGTCTTTGTCAGGGACAACCGGTTAGTTTAGATTTTCCCATGTAGGTTTTGGGTCCTACACCAACCTAGCATTGCCAAGTTATACTACTATAGAAATTTTCTTGCCAACTTGTACTTTCCTAGAATCCCTTTGTAAGAGTAGATACTAGTACCCTAAACCTAACCCCGATTTGATTCTAGAATAGTACATCTATGTTAAAAAATCCTTCTAGGAAAGAACATCTCTAACTTTCTAGCATTTTACGCGTTCCCATCCGTCGATACCCTATTACAGCAGTTTTGACATTATTGGAAATCTTTGAAAAGTTAATTGGTGTTCAAAACATAAGTATGTGTGTTAAGTAGCGGATTCATCTTATTTTAATGTTTTCGTCGGACACTGGTCATATTAAATGTACAGATTGAAGCGTGAAACTTTCGCGGATGACTTGTCAGGAATGACGGGAGTGTAATAAGTTATGGAAAGTATGACCTAGAGATGCATATACGATACGTACAATATCCTTGGAAATTTCTGCAATTTTATGTTATATCTTGTGAATTTGACCTCAACTAGACTTGAAACTAATAAATGAAGAAGAGCTCAAAAGACGAGCAGAATCAGAACTTTCAACGCTACACGCCGTTCAAATGGTGACGTCGTCGTCGTGACGTCTGTCCGCTAGCTTGAAGTGAGAGAACAAACATTAAAAATTACCCTGCATGCAACGAACGTAGGGACAAGTTTTTAGGATAACCAAAACATGAATAATAGGTGTTGAAATGTCATCTGCTATTGTACCCATAAGATCCTTTTTTTATCTGCCACAAGCAATCATGGGGACGTAAAAACGAAGATCTTTTGGGCCAGTGGGTTCAATACGAAAATAACGTCAGGTACTTTGCAAACTGTGTATTAGCATTTGTGTTTAATGGATAACTGTTTACTCTAACTTGAACAACGTATTCGATCTTTGCATTCCTTTAATTGAGAATTGGCTGGGACAGAACTTGAGTTACCCGAAGTTTTGGCGTTCGTATAATCGGATAATCGAGGATGAGCAGTACTTTCAAATTGGCGGTCATACATAAAGATGTACCGATAGTAATCACACGGGTGCGCCATATCATGTGCACTCAATTAATGCTTTCACTAGAAAAACAATTATTTCATGTTGACCCTTGTATGTTTTTGCCTTGAACACTTATACCCGATCTCAAATAGGCAAATTTTGAGCGCTCTCTCCCTCATCGACTGCGCCTTACTTGATCTCCAGTTTCAATTGGCGATCTTTTTGTTAAGCATTTTGGTACCAAACTTTTGCTTGGAAAGATGTATGGTTTTAAGAGGGGCACTTACAAAATGCTTTGATATTTCTGCAAACCCATTGGTTAAACAACGAAAATGATGCCAGGTTTCGATGGCGACAGAGATTCTCAAACTCATTATCATAATCTCTGATGGCGATCATCCAGAAAATTCAGACATTGATTTGGCGCTGGCACTCGTAGTCATATTCGAGTATGTTATTAGTTGGCACATGTAACGTAGAAAAAGTGATTGCTGGCGCCCTGTGGACAAAAATCAGCTTTATGAAAATGGCCCTTTAGAGCCTTACGATAATTAAATTATTTACCTGGACTAAACATAACAATTTTTATTGTTCAAGAACCCCACCTTCCTTCATGGTGACCTCATAAATGTATGGTTCTTTATGTGCATTAATCATGGCTACCAGCTAGCGGGATTGCATCAGGTAAATGGTTTGATCGATTTTTCTTCATGGCGTAAACATCAATGACTTGGACCATATTTTGGGCAAAATTCCTTGTCTACTGATTCTTGTCTTACGGGAAAATATGATATTCTCTTGTGTTCTGAAGACAATGAGAAGTGCCAGAATAGGACTAAAATTGTAGATGTTAAGATAATTTAGAGGATCTGGGTTCGTCAGTCTTTTGAAACCGATTGTTGTAGCCTGACTTGCTTCCTTAATTTGTTTTGAGTGTTTTGGCTTCAGATCCCTAACCGTTATGAATGATTCCTATGTACGAAAGTCGTGTAGTAGTATGAGAAGGCATCCACGGAGACACCCAGCGTATCAACTACATCGATTTTCCCTTGTTATGGATAGTAAGCTCTTCTTGTTTAAGCATGTTGCCTTAACAATCAGTAGGCCAAATGTGACTTCAAAGCCCTAAGTACTGGTCAACAGGCGTTTGTAGTCGAACAGGTTTCTTTACTTTGCCCCTTTAAAAATGTTTTTTTCGGTGGCATACTCGATTTCGAGTGTAGCTTATTTCCCAGCCCGAGTGAGCAATGTCCTTGGGAGAGAGCACATTTACAGGGGTGGTTTCCCGTCGCCTTCTCCAACAGTTAGTCTTCATATGGGGCTAGGCGTGATTCGAACCCACAACCTCTGGCATGCGAGTCCTATTCCTGAACCACTAGACCACGGTGGCAACGTGTAGTAAAAAGTATAGCACTATCATTATTATTAGCATTATTGTTATTTGCAGTAAGTAATTGCTTAAGTCTTTCACTGCATTACATCTGCATGTGCACACAGATCCTATTTTGTCTGATTTTAACGTCAAGTTGTGCGAAAGTGCAAATTTCCAGCAACATTTTCGTTGACCGCCGTGCTACGTGACACTGCGGGATCCTACTAGAAACGACAGAAGTATACTATGAACATGTTAAGACGATCAATTCCATCTTATCGAGGATTATTCTCAGTATACGTTTTCCATTATACCTGAAATATCTCAAAGCAACAAAATATGATACAAATTAGAGAGGAATGGGGGAGACTTAATGGCATTCGAGTATACGCGGCAGCAAGCCACATGTGTCATACATGATAGATGGCTTAGTACATGCTTGATCTAAGACAAGAATCAGTCTTGAACAGCAAAGAAACACTTTAAAGTATTTTATACAAACAAACTTATATAGCGGCTAGTCTAGCTAGTCCTTTTCCGATTGATTACAAAGATGAGCTAAGTAAGTCATGTGGTCACGTGACAAAATTTTGAATGCCGGTTGGATAAGTAAGCGATGACAAGATATAAGGATCATAGGGTGCATGACATCATAGTGATATAGGTAACACTAATATATGATTGCCTGGTTTGACTATGTGGGCTTAAAATCAGGTCAGATTGGATACTAATCCACAGTATAGTTGGAATCATCAATAGCAGCCTCGCTGCGACGAATAGTCGGAACATTAGCAGCCTTGCTGTGACGAATAGTCGGAACATTAGCATAAAAGAGTGTTTTGAAACCTGGTGTTACTAGCACTTTTTGTAACTTATTTTCAAATCCTGGCTGCAAATGTAGCTCGGTGGCTTGCTACAAGGAGCGGTGGTTAAGAGCGCGCGGTAGAAAATGACAACAGAGAGACATCTGTAGGAGCAAGTCATGAACTCATATGACACGCACAATAAACTTGGTGCCTTTGTAAGTTGAAATCATGAATTTACACCCATTGTATAAAGCACCGGAGTTTTGAAATTGCCCCAAATCTACTTAGCAAAATGGCGAAAAAGTCACCCTTTACACTTTAATGGTAGTTGCTTATTTTAATCCTTTATTTCTGTCTTGAAAAAAATTGAAGCACGGAGGGTAGTCGTAGGTTGACGTCTGTTGTTTTTAATGGCCGACAGCTAACAAATGGAAATCGTTATGTGTTTGTCTTGCAAATGTTGTACGCGATTGTTATTTGGATTCTGCATACAATTTTGTACACAAAATAACTCTAAAGAATTTTTTAGCAACTGCTTGGTATTTGGGGATTATCGCCTTAACTGTTTAACTGTTTATAAGAAAGTATGGACGGAAGGATTCACAAACCTCGCCCATTGTTTCCTATTCAACCGTAAATGTTCTGACCATGACCTGTGAATTTGTTACAGAAGAACGTCATCCAGCTCAACTTCTAGGCATTTCTAACTCCATCTGGTGGCCACTGCCCTTGCAAACGTAATCTTATTTTTCTCGAATCTAAGGGTGGTGCAACTCATATCACCTAGTTTTAGGAATGACAAGTGAACACTTCCCGTTTCATAGAATACAAATTGAATATCAACTGCTGAGCAAGAGGGTTTGGCCATACTTTCTTTCATAAAAAATGCAATTCCTTGTTGTCTCCTTGGAGCTAAACTGTCCGATGATTTCAGGATGGATAACCTCGTCAGCAAATTTTTCCCAGCCAGGTATAGAGTACGTTTGTAACAACTCCCAAAGTCGGACCTTTTTAACAGAAAGGCCAACGCTTTTGGCTTCCAATTTTTGTTTTAACGGCGTATCTTTTGTAAATGTTCCCATCTGCAAAGGTCATTAAAAACGTCTCACGTTTTGACACTTCATATATGATTTCTTGTGTCCTTTGTCGCACAAGTATGCTTAATTTGGGTATTCTTTGCTGGGCTTTCCTCTTCATTACAAGAATACGAATTCCTTTACATAAATCAATTGCTGATATCCAATTCTCTTTGCTGCTGCCTAATTCTTCCGAAATGTTTTCCTTTCGCGATGTTGAACTGCTGTTCTCGTTAGAGTTCCGCTTAGAAGGAAAGCCTACAATTTTGATTTGGCATTGTATTAATTGGCCGAGTCGTTGATTTGTCTGAACGATAGGAAAGGTGAATAGATGATTCTAATTTGCTTGAAGGTTTCTTTGATTGACCATCGCTCACACATGATCATCTATGATTTTCACTGTTATAAATGGCCATTAATTCGTCACGTCTCTCTTGTAGACAACTCTGGTTTTGATTTAAGTCTGGAGTTCCTAGGGGCGATCTTCATTTTCAGCCTCAAATTTACGTATAGGTTGCATATGGTTATGTGACTTAAGCCCACAAGGGGAATGACACGCCCCTATTGGGGAATAAGAAGGTTGTGAGTAGACTCAAAACGGGTTATTTACTGCAGAAATTGATAATTTTATGTTGGTAACACTTTTCAATTACCAGAATATCAAAGATTATGTAGATACGTTCGGGAAATACAACACTAGAGGGGAGGAGGAGGGATTGAATGCATTCAGGGGTGGCAAATTCATATATCTTAACGTATTAATGCTAACACATTGGAACTTGTTCTAGGGAACATTTCCTTCTTGTCTTCCTCCTACTAGTAACAGGTCTGACGTTATCTAATATTGTACTGAAGTTGTTTGTTTGGTAACATGTAAAACGTAAATACAACAATCACTGTTTCCAGTCTTCCGTTGACAAACATCATTTCATCGATACAGTGCAGAAGCTTAGCTGTTTCTTTTGTAGCATGATGAAACCAAAAAAGTAAGACGCTTTAATTTTGGAACGCTAAAATGTCACAAAATTTTATCTTCCGAAGATGCTATGTCCGATCTTTCCGATGTTCAATATTATTCCACTGTCAAAAAGATATTTAAAGGTGTAATTCTTGGACATGCTCATGCCCGAAAGCGCTATCATCAGTCGTAAAACCGAAATATAATGCCCAAAATTTTTAGTTCCAAGCATTTTGAAGCGAATGTACAACAGTAGATTATTATGGGCTAAAATAATATGGTTTTTTGTTTGACAGTACAAGTGTTCACAATATCAACTCGCATTTTAGGAGTCTTTAGGAAGGCAGTGAGCATGATGTAAACGCAGGATGATAATGCGTTTACACAAATTGTAATCGATTTTTAAACTTGCAAATCTTTTGAGTAATCGCTTAAATTTTTATTATCAAGACGTTGCTTCACCATCAAAAATATGTACTCTCCATCTCTATGTGTACGTTGAGGGGGGAGGCTGAAATCTTTAGTTAGAATTGATGATTGAGGGCTCCTGAGATATTTATTGGGTCAGGAAAAGAGCCTATTACAGAACGATTTATAAAACGTCATTTTTTCATTCCTCAATAGACACAAAAATGACATTAGAAGACAAAAATTGACTTGAAAGAGGAAGTAATGTCTAGCAGAGGTTCGATGTTAAGTTGATTTAGTTGCTTCTGTTTGAAGTGAATAATATGGAGAAAAATGATTCGCAGGAAAAGAGACACAAGAAATGAACTGCTCTTACTCGCTCATAGAGCTCTATCTCAACTTCATGTCGCAACTCTCGCTAGTTCAAGATACCTGCAGCAAACACGATCCATGAGTCGACCGATATATTTCCTATTCTAATATCCACATATAAACTAACTTTACAAAGAAACATATTCTAACTTAACTACTACAAAGAGGAAAAACTAAAATTATTAACCAATCAAATCTAAGAAATAAAATATCTAATGACGAAAATATGTGCAACCCTATCTATATGTTTCCTGACCGTTCTGCAGGGAAACGAGGCTGTGCGTAGATTATGACATGATTAGCCTATGGAACATGCCCACTACACACGTACTCAAAGCTAAACACACGTCCTATTTTAAATACATACCGATATTGACGACAAGCTAGGGAAAAACCCCAAGAAGCCCTGTAGAATTTGCTCATTTTAAACATTTCTTAGAGGTAAATAATATGGAGGGAGGAGTGCGTAAAATTTCCTTGGTAGATAATTTTGAGGCGATTACAGTTCAGGATGATTCTTACACTCTCCACTGTTATTTCTAAGAAATGTAATAATTATCAGTTGATACATCGACCGTTTAAAATTATTACAACAACGATTTCTTAAGACAAGTTCGATCTTTTAGGGGGACAGAATATATGTTCTCGCAACATTTTGAATAGAAGAGATGCTGCTCTTTATCCCTCTCACTGATAGAAGAATATGTACTTAGTTTGTAAAGGGTTTCATGTTTATTGGTATATTTTCTGCTCTACTAAGTTTTCAATCAATGTAGCAACCGGTGCTCGATAAAATGTAACATGTCATTCATCAACTGGTATCTGATTTCACAAACGGCTCTCTCTCTCTCTCTCTACTTTCTGGTGGTGATAGTTGTCTTTGTCTTAAGATGTCTTTCGAAAACCTGCTTTTCAGCAGTTCCAAGGAATGGGCGGATTGACACCAGGTTTTCAGTTTTGCTAAAATTCAGTGGATAATCTTGCTGAGTACATTAATTAGCATATAGAGCTCCTTCTCTTGTAAGAGGAGCCATGTTTGAGCAGCTTACAGTTACTTTTCGTGATGTTGGCAGTTAGTTTGGATCAATTTATTAATATATTCTGATTGGCTACCTTGTAAAACACAGTTGGGTAAATAATTTCTTTGATTCCCTCTTCAGTTATTTTCTGACGAATTGTACTCTGAGGAGTGTCAAACGAAAAAGATTTTAAGTACTAAATGAATTCACTATTTCGTGCAGTTTTATTATTCTGTACCATCAACAAACTTTTGGATCTATTTGTGTGTTTGTATGTTTGCTTATTTTGTTCTCCTTTATGTTTTCACGTTGCCAGGTGAGTACCTGTGACCTCAAAACATGCACAAGTTATGGATGGGCGTCAGGAGTGCAGGTGCCAAAACTGTATCAGACAAACGTGACTTAGTGAGCTTCAATGACAAGAATAAAATCTGCTATTGACAGCGAGCTTGGCATTTACTATCCGTCTATTATATTTTCTTTGTATCCAGCTTGAGTTAAAATCAGGTTCCCTAGTTATTCGAGACCCCGAATCTGATAGCCGGAAACAAATTATGGGAGTATAACAGATAAATACAGGTATTTTTTTATTTACCTTAGCGTAAATAAACGATTCTAAATGACATTGATAGTCTTGCACCTGCAATGAGTACTTAATATTATCTTGTCTCGGTTTCCTTTCTACTTTTGTTACTACATTGTTCAATCATCAAACCAAACGGTGTTGTGAATTCCCAGTGAGAAGAACGTAGCATGTCCATAGACTCTTCGATTTTTTTGATTGTTGATTTTGTCAGGCGCACAAGGAAGTACTCACGGCCATGGTGAAATATGGCTACACGGCTTCTCGTTTCGCCGTTGCTTTGTTGTCTAATTGTCTTTTGAGGAAGCAATACTGTTTATCATTTAAATTGCCATCTTAGTGACAGTTATATTTTTAAAAAAACTAGCTTTGTGGCCAATGTATTAGGCCGTAGTGTTCTTATTCAGCAGATTGGATCATATCAATTTTACTTCAGCGGCCAGATAGTAGTCTGTTCACAGAAAGAACTCCATTTTATCACAGGCATAAGAAAGTTTGAAGTGATATTAGACAAAAGTGAAAATGTCACCACCGGGATTCGATCCCAGGATCCACGCACTCGCACTCACTAACGATCATCTAAAAAAGCTGTTTTGTGCTAATCTTGGTTCACATAAAAAGCATTACCCCTGTGAGATTGCTGTATCTGTCGAGCTATCAAACGACGGCCGGGAAGATCATAATTTACCATGACAACAGATTTCAGTTGAACATCTTTCCTCAAATCAGAAATAATCAGAACTTTCAGGAATCTCGTTGCTAGGGTCGCTTAGAATCAGTAAAACTCTCAAAATATGTTCTCCATGTATTATGTCACAATAATCCAAATTGAACTACAATCTTAAATACATCACTTCACCTGATCTTCACAAAATTACACGAAAAACGCAGCTACTTTTATGCAAGAAAAGAAAATGAATCATTAAAATGAATGGGTCGACGTAACCGAAGAAAAACCGAGAGATAAAACTACAACTATAATTTACATAGAAGGAACACGTAGAGGAAATCATTAAGGACTTAAAGATATTGAAAACGAGGTTCTGACGTTAAAGGAACTACTTACAGAAACACAGAAAAGTTATGTAGTCACGATCAACAAACCGTGACGTCAACGCGTTGTACAAAGTCACGACATATACTGTCAATTTGGGATTTTCAAGTAGTTAGTTCATGATCAAGTATCAACGATAATGGAAAGATCGTGTACATCTGAAGAGGTTCCATGGCTGCATTTCCAAATTTACCTGGCAATGTTTTCCTCCTGCTGTGCCTGTCGGCATTTTTCGTAAGACTCATCAACTAATACCACTACTATGCCATGCTTATCAAATCTTTTTTTATAGAAACCATTATCGATTAGTGGATATCAGGGCACATTTAAGGAATAACGGTCGAAAACGGCTAACCGCTGAGTCATATCCGCATTGTCACTGTCTTTGGTTAGTGGCACATCACGTCCTACTCTTACTGCATTGATGAGCTGGACATTCGTTTCCAAGGGTTACATGTCTGAATGTATACCTTATTGCGTTGAAGCACATTGGGGTTGGATCTTCCTCTGGATATCGCAGTGGGGTCTGGACTAGAGCCTCTGTATCTTATAACCGTTGGATTTTCAGTGAGCTACTCTGACCACTCGGCTACTCCTGCGTTTTAGAAAGGTAAGAATGCGGAGGGAAAGTGTGACGTCGCGATTTTAAAAGTGTTTAAATTACGGGAAATATCCTCAATGTTCATGTTGCTCTATAAGTGAAAACGTCAACGGCCATAAATGAGAGTGACCCCCTTTCCCAACACGGAGATATCAGCTTTCAAAGTTTTAAATATCTCCAACAAAACCATATTAGTTGATGCTGGATCCTTAATTAAGCATCCAAGAAATAATAACAGAGTTTTGAGCAGAGATTTTTGAAATTCAAACGCCTCTCGTTTAAACACTACATACACTATACACCACTAGGTTTGGGAAATTGGGAAACAGCATATTAGAGAGTCGTCTTTAGATATCTGGAGACAAATCGTATTACTACCAATACTTTTGATTTGTGACGTCATCACTTTCCCTGCGCATAAAATGCTGTGATTAGTGTAAAGTCGGTAACACATTAGTTTAAAATTAGATTCCTTTAGAAAGACGTACTTTACAGAACTTTTTACCATCTGTCTATCGACAAACTTATCAATGTCCATACAAAAGTATCTAGCACAAGTATCTAATATAGCACCCTATGTTGATACTTGGCCTATTCAAGGCTTGGATTGTATTCTTATATCTTGCACGTGCATCCATGCAGGCGTAGCCACTTCTTTTCGCTTTTCAGCCAATCTGCGAAGTCTAAATATATGGTGACCTCAAATAAAGCCCTGCAACCGCCAATCAAATAAGCGCCACGGCTTTAATAAATGGAGCTGTGATATCGCAATGCGGCGACTCGCGCAATTAGGTTTATTTCACTTTTTCGGCTTTCGGAAGGTATTGTGCTCTCTGGTACATTAGCAATCTATTCTTTTCAATCTTCAACCTACTTTCAAGAAAGTGAGGCAGATATCTGTCGTCAGCAAATCTAGATTTGTCAGCATTCAATTATTTTAGCTGCCTTGAAATATAACGCATTTTGTGCAACACGGTGGCATCTTTAACATCGTTTGTATAAAAATGATCTGAGCATTGCTTTTGTTGAGAAAGCCGCTTCTTAGAAATCACAGTTTTGATAACCTGCTATCGCTAACTTTGTTTTGAGTAGCGAATCGTACATCAAGAGAATTGTTATGATCAGTTTTAATTGCAAAGGTATAGTTTTGCTGAAAGTAGAAGGTATATACATGCCGTTTTATTAAACTACCTTGCGGTTGTCACTTCAGTAAAGCCGATCTCTCCGTAACACGGGAGCTACGTGTGAAGCGATGTTGTTATAGAGTACACGGATTTCTACTCAATTAAAAGAAGAGATGTGGCTGGAATGTACAAAGCAGTGAAGATACTTATGAGAACTCGTCTTAGTAAAAGAAAGAGGGGATGGGGGATGGGAGGGGGGGGAGGGGGTGAAAT
>JAAAKL020017051.1:0-10771 GCA_010016065.2 Carybdea cf. marsupialis auct. non (Linnaeus, 1758) | reverse complement strand
TAGTGTTTAAGTCTTTTATATATAAAACTTAAAGAGACTTAATCAAAAGTAATTAAATGAGTTACAAAAACATTACAACTTAAGTCACTGGTCTTTACGAAAGCTCTGTGAACTCTGTTCCTTCTTTTGAAATCGTAACAGTTAACGACAGTTAGTTATAAAGAAAAACAAAAACAATGTAAGAGTCTTGACATCAATGTTTAAAATATCATACCACAAATTGTTTTACAATATGGACGGCTAGTATCATCGTAAATAATCATGGAATGAAAATGGCATAAAGGGAGAAAACAAACTTGAAGGGATGGAATCTTGGGAAGTCACTTTCTCTTCTTTTGTGTTCAAAGCTTGCAATGTTTTTATCAGAGTCAGAGTTAACCTCTCCTTGAGAGTACTACCAAAGACTGAAACACGTCATGCAATAAGTTAAGTGCAGGAGCACCTTCATGAGAACCCCTTCCTAGTAGTGAGGGTGGTAGCGATATCCAAGTTAAAAAGTAGATTTAAATAGGTGACAGATGCTGCAAGGGTCACAGTTACAAGCCCAGAAAAGAAAACAAATTCTTGTTTGTATCACTGAAGGCACCACCGAAAGCTCCCACTGTTTTAACAATATGTGGTCCTGTTAACTGCAGCACAAAATACGTGGTTACCTTCTTCGATGCAGAATATGTTTTATCCTATACAATGGTAGTATCAACGCCAAAATTTCAAACACGTTTAGGCGAAAATAATGGTAATTGAAGAAACCTCAAAACAGTGAAATTTGAAATCGTGTCATATGTATATTTATATATAGCGTGTCTACTTGAGTACTTATATATATACACATGAATTTTTAAAAAGATATCAAAACGTCAAGAAATGAGTTATATCTTTATACATATGTATAACTCAATAAACATGAAATGCATAAGGCACCAGTGGGGATCGAACTCAAGGGCTCTCACACCGACAATGAAGATTTAACTACTGCGCTAAATAGCGCAAGTCTGTTCCGATTTCTCACCACCACAACCTAATCTTTCTTTTCGCTGTTAGCTTCATCATTGTCATTTGCCATATATAATCACTCAGGTAAACACACTAGCTACCATGAAATACTCAAAATTGTTAAGGATGAAATGCATACGGCGCAGGCCGGAATCGAAATCAGGATCTCCCTCACCGAAAACGAATGTATGTGCATGCGCAGTTTGAGCACTCTGGCATGGTACTACACGAATTCTTTAAACCGCCTTCTAGCACTTTTATTAGCTACACAGATAGTATTTTGTCTCAACGATTTGTTGTAATGGGCTGTCTAGTACTGTCTCAGATGGAGCATATGCTGCGTATATTAGTCAATTAGTACGATGGCAAAATGCCGTTGCCAGAGCGCTTAATACCCTCTTGTGATGCATAATTTGCAGACATTCTTCTGACTATAGGTAGACCAGACTAAGGGTGAATGAAGCAGGAACTGATCTGTACCTGCTGTTTTTTATCACAGTAGACCGATTTTATCTCATATTCTATATTGAATGTCGCAAAAAGTTTTACCGAAATGACAATGCAGGTATGGATTTTATGAAAACCCTTAATCTTTATATTCCGCCCTCCTCCAGTAATAATTACAGATGGTACATGTAGAAATAAATCTGAGAATCATATCAAAACGGAGAACTCCCCTTCACTGACTAATTGATTGTTTTTATCATCCACGGTCATCTATAAAATATCTTTTACCGTACTGAAATAATTTGTTTTGTCTTCTGTAGTTTTATCTGTCTGCTCTACTAAGAGCTTACCACTTTAGTTACCTCTTTTATCTAAGAAGCATTATCAAAACTAAATCTCGATATTCATATATGGTTTAATATTTCAGTCACACATAAATGTTATAATCTTCTTCAGCATTCGTTTTTAGCACATTGATTATTGTTACAATAAGTTATGATTGATGCTATTTTGGCCTGCTGTGGAAGCCACCAATCTGGGTTCGATTCCAGCGCTACGAAGCTTTAACAACTTCTCTTTACAATAGTCACGGGTCTCACCCAGTCCACGCGAGGGAAATTGGGGAGACGGGAAACTTAAGAAGAGCGCCGGATGGGATATACCTACACGCACATGTTCTAACGAGCAAAATCTGCTCCTCGATGTAGCGTGATGAAATAAAAAAAAAATTTTGAAGCAAATGTACATAATGTAACTTTATTGTTATCAAAATACCACATATAACCCTCATTTATGTATTTTCCTTTATAAATTTATTTCGTAGCTCTCAGCATCCCTTGTAACCACATTTTAAATTGTATTTAACTACAAGTTAGTCTCAGTACCTCATCCAAACGACAAATCATCTTCACGTTTCCTCAGATTTCTATTGTGCATATCTGTTCACAAATCAGTAGGATAAAATTCGACTAAAAGGCAGTGTATCTTATATATGTTAGGTTATTAGCAAAGTGAAACAAGGATCACTAGATCTAGAAATTACAATTGTTACTTGTTACAAATTATGAGAGTGTTGTTGATGTCAAAATAATTTAATGCCGGTGTCAGAGATCACTGATAGTTAATTCGTACCATTAACCACACATCTGTTGCCATAGGCTCTAATTTACGACTCTCATTTCTTGTCTTAACGATGATTGCGTGGTGACTTTATCCATGCCTCAGTAGGTTAACATTTTTATAACGAGCGTCCAGCTTAAATAGCTATGGCCAAAAAGAGTTATGCAGCAAAATGCTAATTTCCTGACGATCAAAAAAGGTTGAGTCAACATTTGTTTGAGCACAATTTTTAGTCTGGTGTAAGAGCATAACGAAAAAACGGGCCATCGTTTTTCTCTATTTATAACTTTTGTCGGAGTACATGAATTTTCTATCAAATTCCTCGCTATTTTCGTATTACATATGCTTTGTTTTCAAGTTGTCTTACTAAATAATTAATGTTATGATAATCT
Organism: Carybdea cf. marsupialis auct. non (Linnaeus, 1758); assembly: GCA_010016065.2. Lineage (NCBI taxonomy): Eukaryota > Metazoa > Cnidaria > Cubozoa > Carybdeida > Carybdeidae > Carybdea > Carybdea cf. marsupialis auct. non (Linnaeus, 1758). The sequence continues at coordinate 7,820 of JAAAKL020017051.1, read as the reverse complement.
CCATCACAAAATGTACGGAAAGTCAGTCATTAAATTTTCATGACTTTCAACATATCATTCAATTGTTCTCTTGGGGAAATGTTGGGTTCTCATAGATGTGCCATGGACGACGGAGTGCCTATAGGATGTCAATTAACATTCCTGTCTGTCTGAGGACCGGAAGGGAAGCAATTATAAGATTACATCCTCTGTGCTTGTTCTGATGTATGCCAGAAAATCTACTAAAATTTACTCTTAATGCTATCTGCTACGCCATAATTTTTTCTTGGGGGTAAAATTACGAGTACTTTCAGTAAAAGTAGATGTGCCCTTGCTCCTACCTTTTTTAATGAAGTAAACCAAAATTACCAGTCTAAATATTTGCATGTTGCAGATAGTGATCCCGTTAATTAATTTGGAATTAAATATGCAAGCCAAGATCAGTTTCTCTATATTTCATTTACTAATACTCATCTAAAACAAGGTAGTTACACCCTAAATTCGCTTTATTTACACCATTCTAAACAGCGATATATTATATAAAGTTCTTCTACCATTGTGTACTTTTACTGTATATAAATAGCTACGCTATATGTGTATACAATAGTCCTGTTTATTCTCAGTTATGTTCTATTTATAAAGGCATATAGTACAGAAAGGATGTTATATCATCAAATAGCAAACATTAGCAGTACATCCTTTACGCTTGTTTGACATGTTTATCTATCAAGGAGTGCCATTCGTATCAATGCATTTGTTACGAAAACCCTCCAAAATAACAATAATTAGTCTATGAACAATAAACAGTTTCGACTTTAAAATGTCTATAGACTCTCCAGCCAATATCCACTTAAACATACTCATGTCTATTTGTATCTTTTCTCTTAAAATTTGTAATAACATTCTCATATAATTAATCTATTTGAAAGTTAATTAACAAAGAGAGATATCACCACCGATATGGGAATCGCATCAAACTGGTCTTCAGGTGTTCTCTCTTCCAGATATTCATGATTACCGTAATGTCTGACTATGTTGTCAATGTGTTAGGACCCAGAACTCAGAAAATTCCCTGAGTTTCATTAGAATGTATGTGTTTTCCACGTAAGTGCTAAAAGGTAATCCTGGAGCTAATTTTGAAAACCGCATCATTTTAGTTATCATAAATCGTGATATTTAATTAAGATTTTTTAAATTAGAATCTATCGGTTATTATTTATTGGTTGATATTGCAGGGCATCTTGTATGCATCATCTTGTGGTAAACAACATCAGAGAGGACATCTTATTAATCTATTTTTGTCAATTATCATTAATCACTATGAGCACGGCACTGATTACAATAATTAATGGGTTAGGATCACATTGAAATACGTGGTTAAGCATAGCTCCCTTGAAATATTTTCACTCGGTAGTAGGAAGTTTAAGTTAACAAGTTCAAATAAAAGGCATAATTAGTTCGTAAGGAAATATTCTTTCAATGTACGTGGCAAATAAAACCTACTCAGTTGTTTAGACAAAATAGTCAAACTTGATGAATTAAAAATGTATTAAAGCCAAGCTTCGAGAAGTGCTGAAAATATCTAAGGGGTTTTCTTGAGTCGCAACTTAATAGCGCCAAGCATACATGTCTAGTAGAATATCATGGGGTGTGTTCTCTCTTGAAAACGCTCTTTCATATCTCCAACAGAATAGGTCAAGTTTTTATCATCACCACCAACAACATCGTTAGGTAATACATCATGCTGTCTAAATCAAGATCTTTAGGTTAGTTCTTATACTATAAAAGAAGTTAACAATAACTATTAATTTTCTTTTTATTCGTTAGAATATATTGTCCTCAGATTAAAGGCAAACTGTATTAATAATTTTTCATTTTCGAAATTTTTAAAAGTATCAGTCCTTAGATTACATGGGTAAATATTGTTGTATCCTCTTACATTAAACAACAGGATTAATGTCTGATAGGCCAATTATCATTTAGAAAAAGGAAGTAAATATGTCATATAATTACTGAGTTAACCATAAATAGCATAGATGCAAGCGGCGGGTGGAAGATGGGATTGGGGGCAAGTTTATACTGGCAAGTTAAGAAGTGAATCATGTGTACTAAACCTGCTTTCTGTAGGTTATGCAGCAGAAAATCGGATATGTTGTCAATATGTAGGGCTCACACTGCAACCACGCAGCTTACGGGTTTGAGTCCCTAACGGCAACATATCTTCTATTTTCTAGTATCTTTTGAAAACTTAAATCATACAAAGGTTCGTATGTTGATTTGTCAAATATTTTGATGTCGGATAATCCAGTGTAAGGAATAGAAAGGAATGGGCTTATGGAAGAGTAGAAGTACAGAGTATCAAGAGTTTTAAGTTCATGATAAAAGATCTAACGGGCATTTAAAAGGTTATGGAGGCATTGTGAAGTCAATCAAAAATAGAAAATTTATATTTAGAGGACAAAAATGTAGTATGTAGAATAGTATTGTACTGTAGAATAGTATTAGAGTGGATGTGTACTCAGTGTTTACGCACCTTTGAAATGATCATTCATGTTCAACGATAGACAAAATAATGAAAAAAGCAGTACTTTTCTGAATAGGCGAGAAACGGTAGAAGAAAATGTAGACTCAGTTTTAATGGATTTGGCCTGATTTTTTTCATTAAAAATTAAATAAGAGAATACCAAGTTATGATTATAATTTACAGATATAACCTATACCTATACCGAAAGTGATTTCTTTAAATCTAGACGTATATACAGGTATCAAACAGTATATTTACAACAATATATCAATTATGATTTCTTTTATTCATTTCTTTCTAAATAATTCTGCAATTGTCGGAATATTTCACATTCTGTAAAATATGAATGCAAATATAACAACAAAAACAAATATAATAATGAATACAAATATAATAATGAAAACAAATATAATAATGAAAACAAATATAACAATGAAAACAAATATAATGATGAAGAGAAATGAAACAATGAAGACTTGTATAACAATGAAGACTTGTATAACAATGAAGACAAGTATAATAATGAATAAAATATAATAATAAAAACAAATGTAATAATGAAGAGAAGTGAAACAATGAAGACAAGTATAGCAAGACAAGTACAATAATGAATACAAATATAATAATGAAGACAAATATAATAATGAAGACAAATATAATAATGAAGACAAATACAATGGAAAAGATAAATATAAAGAGGAGGACAAACATAATATTGTTTCCCATGGGTTATGAATAGCAGATCTTTTCATTTCTATTATTAACAATTATTAAACCCCAGTGAGTATGATTACCTTTGTATATAATAACTTAACCAAGGACTATCTTTAACTAATAAAGGCTGATATAGAAAAGATAAAGCAGTCAGCACTGTGCTGGGGAGAGAACAATTTGCAGGGGTAGCCTCCTGTTGCCTTCATCAATCGGGACTCGTCCTCACAACCTCTGTCTTATGAGTCCAACTCCGTAACCATTAGATCACGGCAGCTCAACTTCTCTAGGGTAAAATATCTTATTTTCATGATGTTAATCGGAATGGTGTCAACTTAACTGAAACCAAGAGTGCAAATTAGAAAATACGATTTGGCTGTAAAGCACTCATGAAGGTTCTACGATAATCGATACTAACTGAAAACCGAATCGTTTTATAAATTACGCTTCAGTTGAACTGTTGAGCAATCAAATAAATATTCCTGATAAATAGAACAAGGAATTTCTCACGCATTAAACGTGAGATCATATTCGCCACTAACAGATCCAGCAAGCTTACGACATCTCAAGCTTGAAAGCATATCCTCAGTTACAAAAGCTTAGCTTTTAGAGTAGCAGAAACAAGACTTCTCATGCTGTTGGCAAAGGTTAGCTCTATTAGAAGACGAATTATCCGAAGTACATAAACATATAATGTATAAAAGATAAAACTCTTCTTCGAGTGAAGATAGTTTACTACTTGGAGACGGGGAGAATGTCTGCTTTATTTGATAAATTTAATAATGGACTCCTAGGAGAACCAAGAGCAGAAAATTTGGTGTTACAGATAAATGCAGATAAATCAATGTTATGCAGAGTGGAAGTGATAACGTCACAAATCAAACGTTTCGGAAATAGGAGGATTTGACTCCAGACATCGAGATGCAATCCTGGAGCAGGTAATTTTCCAAATACCAGACTATTAGTGTATGTAGTGTTTACACAAGAGGCGTTTAAATTTTAAAAAACTCTGGTCAAAACTATATTAATATTCCTTGGTTCCTTACGTTTGGAATCAGCATCACATTCTATGTTTTTGTTAGAGTGATTTTAACTTTGAAAGCTGATATCTCGGTGTTGGGAAAGGGAATCACTCTCAATTTTGGCCATTGACGTTCTTACTTATAGGACAACATGAAAATTGATTATTTTTTCTATGTTTCAAACACTTTTACACCTTCCCTCCGCATTACGCCTTGTAGTCCAGATGCAACGTAAACGTTTGAGAGATGTTAAGTTATTTATGTTAAATGTATCTAACATTTATCTAACATTGAGCAAAATTGATATTTTAATGGAAACGTTCGAAATACGTCCTCTAACATAGAGGAGAGCAGCACAATTTACTAAACAAAGAAATTACATTGCACCGATAATTTCACATTTGGAAGTAGGTTAACTTAAACAGATCAAAGATGTATGAGAGATAAAATTACGTTAAGTACACCAATAGTGTTTCTCGTCAAGTTGCTCTAATCTACTACAGATTCGTTGTGTCTAATGTGGATGGGTAGTGAGACGTCACGATTTTAAAAATGTCTGAAGTATGGAAAAAAAACTTAATTTTCATGTTAGTAAGAACGGCAATGGCCAATATTGAGAGCCCTATCCTCACACCGAGATATCAGCTTTCAAAGTTTTAAATCTCTTTAACAAATCCTTTTTATTTGCAGCTGGATCCTAACGGATCCAAGGAAAGTTAACAGAGTTTTTAACAGAGATTTTTAAAATTCAAACGCCACTAGTATTTACTATTTACACTACAGGTCTAGTAATTTGGGAAACAGCCTATTTCAGGGTTGCCTTTAGATATCTGGAGTCAAATCTTGCTATGTCATCACTTTCTCTCCGCATAATCATGAAGAGATAACTTTGGTTGGTGTTAATACGCAAGTCTCTATTATACTGTATAGGAGCGAAAGGTATTACCATGAAAAACTAAGGGATGTATGTAAAATGACAAGATCACGGCAATTTGAAGTAGTCACACGTCTTTTCTCGCTCTTTGACTTTACATCGGGCCCTCTCTTTTTCACCTATGCTAGCAACCTAGTCTGAATATCCTTTGCACATTTATCATCTTCTGAATATCCTTTGCATATTTATTATCTTCTGAATATCCTTTGCACATTTGTCATCTTCTGAATATCCTTTGCACATTTGTCATCTTCTGAATATCCTTCGCACATTTATCATCTTCTGAATGTCCTTTGCACATTTATCATCTTCTGAATATTATTTTGCACATTTATCATCTTCTGAATATCCTTTGCACATTTATCATCTTTCACACGAAAGCTCTACTTCTGTTTAATTGAGGTGAGGCACTCTCATATGGAATAAAAGGAAGCCTTCAGCGGGATGCAAGCCAACATGCAGTGCACGAAAAAGCCTATATCCTCACTTCTTGGAACTAATACCACTGATAACAAGATCAACATAGAAGTTTAACAAACCAGACTGACTTTGCTTACGTCATTTTGTAGGGTAGTTAACCCCTATGATCAATTAATCGCCATGATAAAATTGTGTTTCACTTCTAAGTCATGCCACCTTGATCTTTAAAGTCCATTAAATTGTCATATGATGAAATTAGTGATGTAATTGGCAAGATCAAGCGCTACTACTAAACATGAATTCCTAATAGAAAAAAGGAATCTATCCCCGCACATAAGGGGTTAGGGAGCTAGTTTCTTGATGCGTAACAACACAAACAAAACCCGAGACTTAGCCGGCACTGCTTTATTTAATCTCAGATACTAATATATGCCTTATATATGATTTTGGGCAGGGCGCCCGATAAATTCGGACTATCACCGCCAACATTCACACATCCGAGTATAAAGTAGGCTACCAGTAACTACTAGCTTAACTATGAAAGAAGTATCTCTCGAAAAGTAGCTTCCAAACTTTTAAGACTCACGTCATGATGAACTCTCCCATCAATGTGATTTCGCGTGAATTGTAAACCTTCAACTGCACGTAAAACATTCTGTCTCATCAGTGCAGAACTATAAAATATTGCTATCCATTTCGTGATTGAAGAACGGAGAGATAACATCCTTGGACGAATAGCATTAGATTACTTAGCATCCCCCATTAAACTTATGTCGTTGAAAGGTCTAATCATGCAAAGCCTGGTTGACCGATCACATGTCAAGGTCGTTATCTCTAAAACTGTTTCCATACTATTAACATGTCAATAGGCAATAAAACGTGTTACCATATCACTCGATAAATATCAGCATAATATGGTGGCAGGATCACATTCTTCCGTCACGACAAAATGCTGTCAAGGGTTTATTGGAAAGCTAAATAAATCAACTTAGATATTGTCATAGAAAAATTATTATAGCAGCTGCTTCTGATGTGAGGTGAGATTTATTAGCAGTTTTTCTGCAAACGGTCTTTACTAAGGCAAATATAACATAAGGGGATTTCTTCTAGCAACTTGTTGCAGATAGGAACCAATTTTAGTAAATGGTCTGGCATTTAAACCTGGGTAAAATATTTACACTTTATTACTATATAAATATTAACCTAGTAGCAGTAATTAGACGTACACTTTGAATATGCTTTGAAAAATGAATAACAGATTCGCGTCAGACTATTACTTGCTCTTGCTGACAATCCCTTCAAACGAAACTTTTGACGTCTGTGTTTTGTTGGTAGTGTTTCTTAACAGAGTTAGGGATGTCTTATCCTGGCCGAAAAACTCGTCAAGTGATTGAATTAGCTGCCAATAAATTTCAGATGAAAGCGATAGTCTAAAATGAGACTGAGAAAAGACTTGTTTGGCAGTTAATCTTTGAGCTCATTATGGCTGGCTCCATGTGACTTCTGTATTGAGAGCTTAAAGATTTGATTCCAATGACCAAATTATCATGGATTCCTACCTCCGGTCGTATCGTTCCAGTTGTCAAATTTATTATTTAAGGGCTGTGATTTTGGGGTCTTTTGCTACTGGTGCTTCATTGTCTTGTAGGAAATTCACATCGGTTTAACTATCTCTACTGAGTACATCCGCAGTGAGAGGCCGTAACCAGTAGCCCGCTAGCTCTTCTTGTTTTCAGTAACGATCTCTAGCTGTTGATGCCACCGACCGGAATAGTCTCAATGTCCACTCCTTACAGTCTCTTTTTTAAGATCAGGAGACTGGTAACCATAGCTGGTGCATAGAGTATTAGCTGGAACAATGAGGAAAATGAGGTTGGAGTAGTTACTTGATGCGCATGTGTACATCATGCAATGACGCTGCCCACAGGTCGATGGCCAAATACAACGACGAAGTGTATTTGACAAGTGATAGGAAATAAGATATTGACTAAGGTTAAATTTATAGGGTGGTGGATGCTTAACCATAATTGTGATCGTCATTAGTAGAAAAGTAGCGGTAGTAGTAGTAGTAGTAGTAGTAGTAGTAGTAGTAGAACTACTAGTAGTAGTGGTAGTAGGGGTAGTAGTAGTAGTAGTAGCAATAGCAGTAATACTAGTAGTAGTAGTAGTAGTAGTAGTAGAACTACTAGTAGTAGTGGTAGTAGGGGTAGTAGTAGTAGTAGTAGCAATA
>JAAAKL020017050.1:0-10772 GCA_010016065.2 Carybdea cf. marsupialis auct. non (Linnaeus, 1758) | reverse complement strand
CCATGAACAGAACTCAGGAGACAACAACTCCTCAGAAGAAAAAAAAAGTTATTTTGTCAATAATTTTGAGTACAATAAAACGCTTTAATTCTCAAGCTGAAAAATTGAAAAAGCTTATCAATAGCTGAGGGGCTTAAGAAGACAGGCATTCATTGCACCTCTGTCTCCTTTCTCTCTGTCTACTGTAAGCTGAGTAACGTTACACCCCAGCTACTTTCCAAGGTAATACAATTTTACTTTCTGTGACAAAAAATCCTAAGATTTATGAAGAGACGTTGAGTTAACAGCCATGACTAAATCCCTGGAACAAGAAAGTCGTTTAAGTCATATCGAAGACATTTCTACCTAACATTAGAATCAAATGCATACAGCTCATCAATTTTTGATGAATCGCGATTGTATTTGTAATGGTATAAGGTGCCTTAAATACTGTTTGCTTCAATTAAAAAATATATGCACAAATCATTTTTATTCCAACTAGTTAAACATGTTCTAGGTATCACATGATATAAACAGACATTTAAGATGTGCAAATGGGATGAAAAGAGTATTTCTCCAAGATTGCAGATTGCAGATGCCTATGTTCTTAACTGTGAACCAAATTTGGTAATGAGCTAGTGTAAACAAATCTGCCAAAACGGTTTCTCCCGTAAAACAAATCACATTCAAACATTATCTAGTTATTAAGAGAAACCGTTCTTTGGGGACAAATTTGTTATGACTAATTCATGTACTGTTTGTAGTAATAAATACTTTCCTGCGCACAATTTAATCGAGCTGAAATTCTAAATCCTTTTGAACTTCATAATGAGCCGACAGTTGCAAGTTTTGAAGTGTTGTACGGTCTGTGTCTGCTTAAAGCTTTTTGACACACACTTGACATGCAAAGCTCGATTCCGTTCAAAATGTACATGCAACTTGTATATAACAAAGAGGAATTTCACTAATTGTATACCATGCTTTTATAATCTTATTAAACTACTTATTTCAGTAAACAGGTCTGATTTCATTATCTACTTTCTGCCCTTTTCTTTCAATCAAACTAATAAAAATATGAACAGCCTAGGAACTCACCTTCTGATATGTTGCGTTCAATACTTTGAATGGGTAACTCTCTTTCCTTCGATGTATGAGAAAGCATCCAATTTATAAGCTAGCGGTTCAATTAGTTGCAGAGCCATCAACATCTGTGCGACAAAAGATGATTCTTTCGTTACAAAATTAGTTTAATTAACATTGGGATACTATTGTAACTATGCTAAGGGGGTGATGGTTTCAATGTCCCCTTCATTGAGGCCTAATAATCATACGAAGATAACATCGATCGATCTATGAAGGATGATCCAGGACTTAGAAAAGATTGGCCAATGACCTGAAAGAACGGATTGCTCTTACATGAAAAGTTCTATGTAAACCAATTCACTATAAAACACAACAGAAGTCTTTCAGACGAGCGTCGAAAACATTCCCATTTGTAACGTATTGGCAGGAGACCTTGTACTTGTTATCATAACATTCCCCCCGTGAAAATAGTATTGTAGTACAAATGACAACTTTCAGTCACCATGGCGGCATTCAAACTGCATACTCATTTGTCCAGCTTTTAATTTCTCACTAGGCATCCAATGGCCATATGGAGATTTTCACACAAATATGCGAAGATGACATTCACAACATATGCACTTGTTTGTTTATTTGCAGAATAGACTTCCAATATTTGTATTTCTTGTTTACGTGGACAACTGTGATTGAGAAGTATTGAAATGAAGTGCATATTAAACCAAGATTTCAATTTAATGTCTTTTGAGACTAAGTTAATAATGAAGCCTCATCGTCCCATGTGAAAGTAAAATCATCTTGTGACAGATGAAAACTATAATTGCATGTACATCTCACGTGGACACACTACTCTATTTTGAAAGTAGGTCATATGTTACCCAAATAATCTGATAATAATACAGGCAAGCTTTCTTTACATGTTACTAAGTAAATGAAACTTCCGAAGGCCTGAGTGTTTGTGTACTGTAAACCATAGTCTAAAAGGAAAAGCAGTCGTTGTTTATGAGTTGCGGGAAATGGTACGCAATTATATGGTTGTTTTTTTTAAATTTGCAAGCAAATAACATCGCGTAAAAAATGTGCTGTGCATAATGTGTTGCAATAAACAGGTTTTATTTGATTTTAAAATAAAAAAAGTGGAGTTAATGTTGATCAACTGAGAAACAGCATCGTATTTATAAAGACAAATGATCAAATGATGTTCTCCAATTGGTACAAAACTAGAAAATTGTGCCAATAATCATGCTACATACTCTTGAAAGGAAGGTATTGCAAAGCACCATACTATGTCAGATTTCATTGATGAAAGAAGGAAAGAGACGAAGCCTACCTCTGTCTTATGAGTTGTGTGGCCCTTTGCATGTACAAAGGAGATTGATTCGTATGCATTGAATGAACTAAAGGTCCTGAATATCATAGTTATATCTTTTAAGTGCATATTTTTCTCCTTTTTGTACCTCAATGCAATATAATGAAGAGAAAAACTATTTTTAAGATCATTTTAACAATTGCAGATGATTTTTATAGTTTATAACCAAAAATTCAAGATTTATTTGATTTGGTTAGTATCAAGACTGTAAATTCATTAAGAGAACAATGTAGAGCAATAGAGGAGACTTAAGAAACTGTTCAAATCTACAGAAAGACAAAGAATATTTTTGACTGCTCGCAGCCCTGAATAGACATGGCTTCACGTTACTGAACCCATAAGAAATGACAATGTTATTTTAAAATTGTCAGTAATTTATTATCAAGTGTATATTAAGGAAGCTGTTGAAAATCGATTGAAATTGCACAATCAATTAAATAATGAAATATTGCTGAGGATATCTACTGCATTTGTCAACATTTCTCGGATATTATTTGTTGCAGGATCTTCAGTGTCTTACTGTTATGAGCTCAAATCTGCCCCTAGTAAGTTGCGTCACGCAATGTGATTGGCTGATTACTGTTACGTGACTAGTATGGTGGGTTCATGTCATGTCATTATGACCCATCCATGCCTCTTTTACATTGGCTGGTTTGTAAAGAAGGGAACATAATTAATTGTTAAGTTAACAAGTTTATTGTTTACCATATGTAAGACTGGTTGATAAAAAAATCCAATAACCACAGCCGCCCAGTTTTTACTAGGCTTTTACTCTGTGATCTTTGAATTTGAGAGTTCTCTCATGCATAATTATACTCAAACATAGACCTCTTATAATCGATTAATGCTTTGAGTTGAGAGAGGAGCAAATATATCTTGATGATAGCAATGTATTAGAGAGCAAAGGATTTATTGAATATGACGAGTTGGCCTATGAGACTAAACCGGTTGTATTATGTATGGATGTAACATAGAAGATGTAAAGCAACTTTTGAATCTAAACAATAATGAAATAGTACTCAGTATTACGTAGTTCTGATGAAAATCCTATGAAGACAATCAAATCAAGCGTAGAGCCTAAACAAATAATATCATCAATCCACGCTCTTTGAGCTAAAGTCTACACTCTATTTTTTATGCTTCGCTTAAAACCACAAGTATGTTTTTGCTGCAAGAGAAGAAAGCCTGAAAAATTACCAGCTGCTGTTCCCTTTGCTTTCTATTCCTTCAGTTTAGGTCATCATTATTCTCATCTCATTGACATAACATGTTGAATATAATCCCTTAGAACAATCAAAATTTCACCGTAATCACTGTTTTGTTTTAATGTGAACACGCAATGGAAATCACAGGAATAAGAGATCGAGTGTAGCAAAGCCGCTCTATTACAGAGACGTGTTCTTGAAGTCCGCAAAATGTTCAGGCCAGACTTAATATTCCTCTCTCAAATGTGACGAATATGACCATTGGTTATTGATTGTCTTCACCTTATCACTACTAATTGATTGTGGGTGAAATTATACTTCAAGCCTTTCCCATCAGCTGAAAACTCACAGTAATTGAGAAATAAATGAAACACATCATCTAATTCCATTCGGTTTGACTTTTACCTAAATGCTCTGGATTTTGTTGCTGATATCACTACTTTACGATTCATTTTAAATCATCTCCTAGCCTTCTAAATCTACGTGAAATTCAAATAAAATTCTTTTCAGAATAAAATTTGTTTTTGTCTAGCTGTAATGAATGATTCAAAATGTATACTATGAAATAGAGACTTCTGGAACGGTTAGATGATTCATTTTCTTGCTATTGATATTTTCCTGCTACCTTAAAACTATCCCTTCCCTATTAAATGCTTAGATGGAGATATGTTTAATACAATATTTATGAAACAGAATATTTGAAACAACGTGTCTTCCACACAGAAAAAATACAAAAATTATCAAATTATTACAATTTTTTATAATGCTGCGGAAACGTAAATAAAGAAATGCAAGTCAGTTTCTCTTTGAATGCATTCAGATAAAGTTGCCTATATTTTCTTCTGGGTTCATTTTATATGCTCATACTTCAATCTAGGATCTCAAACTGAATTGAGAGGTGATGATGTACTTAAAAAGCTTAAAGATTTGTACAATAGAATCAAGTAAAGTGAAACACACTAAATATCTCAGCTACAGAGAACAACTGTCCTGAGCTGTGTCACAACTTATTTACTTGAAATGAAAATAGAAGGATGGGGAGGACCTGGTGGGAAGAGTCTTAAAAGAGATGTTCTATATTGGGATTGTAAACTTCGTGTTCATGGGCTGTGACAGAAGGACTGAGAGACAGAGAATCTTTTGGGAAGCAAATAGTGAGAGTTGTATGTATGCAGGAAGGAAATAGTTGGAAGCATCTGATTGCCAGTTAAAAACGAGTGTAACTTGGTGAAGACCAGGCTAATTGGCTGATGACCATTGATACATCATTTGTAGAAAAATAAGTACTCAAATATTTTACTAGAAAAATTGTGAACGTCATTAAACTTCGGAGGAAAGTAAAGAGATGTGATTCGATGTCAGTGAAGGAGACGATGACGTTAGCACAATGAACACCAAATCCATTTCTCGTCAAGCTACTATGTTCTCCAAGGCCATCATTCTTCCTAAAGTCCCCTGTAGTGTCTTTAGTGCTACCTTCAATCACAACCAGTAGGTCTTACGTGAAATAATTAACTCCCCATGGTTCATAACAGTTGGTCAACATTCCAACATGCCATGCCGACATTCTAGACCTTGTTGTTGTCATTGTGTCAAGTTACATTTAACGTCACAAATGTTTATGTCCTCAGAAGCAAAGATTTCTTTTCACACACTTTCACATCCTCACATAATTATTTTGAGTACGCAGCATACAAGCATCTCATGTTTCCATGGTTGCAATAACAAAGACTTCGAAAACGTCGATGCGAAGTGAAAATGAAACATGAGCTTAAGTCTCTGCTATCGACGATGATAAAGATTTGTTTTTGATGATGAGGAAGAGGAAAGTGATGAAGATGAAAATAATAATAATAATGATAGTGTTGATAATGATCATTATTATCACCATTATGTCATCTTTATTTTCCATTTAGGGATTTCCTTCAGCTAATCTGATTTTTAAGAAATCCTCCGTACACCTATCTACACGTAACTTTCAACTTAAAAACATAAAATTGAAATGGTAATTTTAAAAGTGACATATAATTTGATTGTGACTAAGAAACGGGAATTGTTTACGAATGACTGTAATTAAAATCACATGTGTACCTATACTTAAAGTTGAGTAAAATAGTACGAAAATTACAGAACTTGTCTAGCACATTAAGAAATCTGTTAAAATTCCTTAAATAGTAAGCTTGCTTAGTGTCAGCTGTCAGACTTTTCCACAATATTTCACCTCTACAACCAAAAACTTTTATCTAAATTCTTGCTAATTAATCTGAAATCTGTCTCCTTAATTTGAAGATTATGAGAGATAGATTCCCATTTTTAAATTGATTCCCATTATAGTTGCAATATAAACTCCGAGTGAAAATCTGTTTCTGATCGGACACACATAGATCTAGGAAATCTAGGAAAGTCGTTAAAGAGGCATTTTATATTCTTAGCTTTTGATGCTTACTTGCATCATCATTAGAGAAAACTGATAAATTAAAAGTACAGCACTAATTTTAGACTATGGAAAAATGCTAAAGGGATACTAAAGGGAATCATTGACAAACAAAGAGTACAAAAGTGTTAATGAAATATGTGAGGTAACTAAGTGAAACGTAAAACAAGTAAAACCGATAGCAAAGAAAATCCAATTGGTCTAAATTTGGAAATAGTTAGACTTCAATGGATAGAGAGTTTTAAGTAAGAAGAACAGTGAGGCAAAATGTCAAAATCGTCAAGCGACATTACGTGTCCAGTAGTCTTACTGTGCTCAAAGACAGCGGAGTAAAATGAGTTACTGAGACGTTTTCCTGTTAAGGTAGATAAATCCGAGATGATCGCAGATACGAGCATGTTGGTGGTGCTCGTATCTGTATCCATATCTTGTAAACGCCCATTCACTGAGTTCGATGTACAAAAGAAAACCTACAATACGGAGCCTGGAGTATGATAGCTATTGTGTCACACTGTTTCAGAAACCTATCTTTTACTAATTGTTAGATGTTTTGTTGCCAATTCGAATTTCCTTCCTTTCAAGAGGATAATCGCAAAGCTGCATGTTTTCTACTGTTTTCAGGGGTCTTTCATTTGCTAGGTCAGGTATTCAAACTCTGATCTAGAAATCTGTCTACCTGTACTGCACAGTGAAGGGGGTAACGTCTACACTTATACAACGTGTTGAATCATTGGATGATGTTGGCAACCATTTTGCACAAGAAACAGGGTTAGCTGAAATTTTCAAAGCTGGAACTACATAACACTACATGAATACTCGGGATGTCACTATAGGCTGACTTTGTTTTACATCAGGGACTTGTACAGTCAGAACATAGATTGTGCCTTTCCCAATACACTGATCACTTGTGTAATGGTCACCCTTGCAATACTGAGGCTCGTAGCGTTTGTATTTGCGATAGGAGTTAGAAGTCAAACATAGAGCAGACCTTGATTTCGTTCAAGAGATTGTAGAAATTACCATATTTCGCGAAAAAAATAGTGAACAGCTTAAATTTTTTATCGACAGACTGGAGATGATATTGAATGAAATTCACAATGAAAAGCGATACACTGTCTTTTTAACAGTGACTTTAAACGAGGATCTTCCAACTGCCAGTGATGGACAGAAGATTTTGAAAGGCTATTGATCAATGAACCCACCTACATAAGAGATAATAGCATGTCATTGGCCTCATAATTACCGTCGATAGATGCACATTGCCAGCAACAAACATGTTATTTGACATTAAATATCACTGTACAGGCGTCAGCACCGTATAAGAGGACGGTTCCGGATTATTCCATGGCCAACTCTAAAGAAACAAGGGGGAAAATTCCAGGTATTCAGTTTGTCTCTCGCTTTAATGGACAAAGTGGTAATGTGGTAATGAAATGATGGAAACAGGTAACATAAACTCTAGTCACAGAAATGGGAAGACGAAAACGCAAAGATAAGTGCAGGGCTATATTCCTGCTCCATATCTTTGGTAAATTATTTGAAAGTCTTTGTGATATCCTAGCAAATCCGAAACAATGTATAATACTGAATGGGAGGTGTTTTGAATTGGCAAACGATTCTGCCGGAGTCCCACAAGGTTCTGTTCAAGGTCCATTGCTATTTCTTATCTGTATAAATCATCCTGCTGACAACGGTCATAGTGATATCAAGATGCCTTCTGGCCATACACCTTTATTTTTAGTTGTTTTTTATGACAGTCAAACTGCTAGAGTTAAATAGTGATTTAAAAACCACAAACTGAAGGGCCTAGCAATGGAAAATGCAGCTCAATTCTGAAAAACTGGAGGCTGTTTTCTCAACAAAGAGATCTAAAAGAATGAATCCCACTCTATTTCTTTAGGGAATCAGGTCATTTAAAAGATTATCGTGAGCACCATGGTATAATCTCAGACTCAAAACTGGATTATTAAAATCATATCGAGGAAGCCATTTAAATACGAGACGAGGAATTGGTCTAACGAAACATCTCTCCAATTACCTACTAAGACATTTGATCATGGTTTGAAGGTCCAAATCTTCTAGGTATTTGGATGATCAAATTGTCGCTGAGCGTCCTCTTACCTATGACCTTAATATGGTGCAAACTTACCATTGTCATGGTGCTAAAACCACTCGTTTTAATATTTGCATTTTCCTAACACAGTCGTGAATTGATGGTAGTACCGTGTTCAATGGAAAACTATCACCAATGATAAAATAAGAAAGTAGTAAACCTAGATATAATATGCAAAATATCTCCGGTATTCGAAATCTCTCGCAACTTTGACCTAAATGAAATGAAATTAAAGGATCATCAAGTTATGCATGCCTTAAATTGATTGGACCTTGCCTTGTCTAGCGGTAGTGCTAATAAATATATTGTACACAATAATGTATAAATGCAACCAAACATACCTGTAAAACATTTCTCGTGATGTTTGTTACATTCGAATACTTGAAAAATTAGTATATGATTGACTTCTAGTGTATATTTTATTTACCGTCATGCTTCTATTAAACGTTTTAGCCTGGGTTTTCATATTTATAAGTATAATTTACACTCTTTCCTTCGTTGCCTCAAACATAAGTGTCTAACGTTCATTTCTTACCTTGCCCAAATTTTACACATCGTCTTAAAATCGGATATTGCAAATTTCGGCACTGATGCTCTTTGCGTTTCCTTATTTGATCCAAGTTATCAATTACGTCAAACCGAATGGTTTTGAACGCAACAATCCAACCTATTAGGGAAACGAAGAGATTTGACCAAACAGAGATCACCCAACATGACTACAAGAGCTTTCTTTGTTGTCCAACTAATTCAGTCTAGTTTTTGTGTTGTTGTTGACCTGTTTTGTTTTTTGTTCTGATCTCTCATTGGTTGTCAATTTAGTCAAAGTAGTCAACCTACAATTTGTAACCAGCAGTTGGAAGTTTAATCTATGCCAGTAACTTAATATCGTAATGTATTTTCCAACCATGAAATAAACAGTTCACATTGTGTGTGTCTCTTTTCCCCTTAATCAATTTTAAGTTTAAACTTAATGACAATAATACATCCATGGAATTAAAGACTTGTTCTCAGTTTTAGCTCGTGGAGGATTTTGTAGGATGACTTCGTTTTCACCAGGTTGAACATCACCTGATTCCAGTCCATGGAAGCGAGGACATGTAAGTTATAAGAACAACCCATATTTCCCTCATGTATATCAATAATAATGTACATCATCTGCACAAGATGCGGCACTGCATTGATGAAATCACTAATGTCATGAATCCGCGAAATGATGACCGAAGGTGTATGTGTTTACACAAAATGGGGTCATTATTACTCTCCACTCTTTCAGGGAGCATTTTATAGGACAAAAATCAGCAAGTTGTGCCGTTTAGTTCTTACAGTTTATTTACGTGCTTTGTTGACTATAGACTTCTGGAAGTGATTGAAACATATTCGTGCTATTTGTATAGTTATAAATCATAAACAGACACTTGAACAACTGGAAAAGTGTAGAACGTCTTTTAAATACTTCTCGCACTTAGGTGATGTTTACATTATCTGATATTATTCAAGTCAATCTGAATGGCTGCTAGGTGGTGGATATGTTTGGACGATGCTGAGGTGGTACTTGCTATTGATCTTGATAGTAAGTTTCACCACTCTATCACACAGGCCACAGACTTCTTAAATACCCAGAATGTAAACTTCGCCATACGCTAAAATTGGCGTAGGCCGATATTTTTTCCCCATTAAAACGCAATGTCAGTACAGATGCAAATTGTTGGCTTCGAAAGCTCTAATGACAGCAAGTTCGGCTATATATACATTCTATTTAATTTGTTTCATCTTTGAGCGAGAAAAATACGAGGGGAACTGACGACGAGTTTTCCGTATGCAATATTCAATCTGAGTGTTTAATCGAAGAGAAAAATACAGTTTTTGGTTTCCAACTGACTGAGGCAAACAAGACCGTTGGAGGAAAGTGTGGTATTCCATAGCGATGATAGGTTGCTTAATGTCGGATATTTTATTGACAGATCATTAATTATTCTATTTACATCTTGTATTTTAGATATCGAAAAACGTTCTAAAGAAGCAGAATTGGTAAAATCTTGGGAAAGTCTTGAAAATCATTGCTCGTCGTTGCCTTCTGAGTGTACAATTGACACATCGGATTAAGATTTAATACAAAATCGTCGGAATACCACCAGCAGTTGAGATTTCTATACTGTAGACGTCTACATTGATTTTTAGTTGACGCCTACAGAAGGAATGCTAAGATTCCTTCCCATCAGAGTTATAATCAACGGATTTTCCAAGAAAGTCATAAAATATTCACATATAGATAATATAATTGCTTGATTCAACTCAACGTCTCTGATCACTACCTCTGAATTACTGGACTAACTTAGCTTGACAATATGGCCTGTAATCATAAGGGTAGCTTAGATTACCTTAGGCTTTCTTTGATCGTAGGCCTAATCGATCGACTTAAGACGTAGCTCATCCATCGCCGCAAACGCTATTCATAAGGGTCGATTAGGTTTCGTACCATTACTAGAAAAAGTTCTAGAATTCACGTGCTTTCCTTCACGAAAACAAAGTAGAAAAACAGTGTTGACGCTAGATAAGAGATGTTTCTACTTTTGGCAGTGGATCAGGTTTCCT